>BGPR01002802.1:0-13893 GCA_013235015.1 Araneus ventricosus | reverse complement strand
GAAATCATTTCAGAAGTCTATTTAATATTTCAGTTTATTCGTATGAGTTTTATTATTATTTTTATTTTCTGTGTTCCCTCTCGAACGGATCTTTAATATCTTGTTGGGAAGGATACACACAAAAAAATTTCATAACGTTCATTTAATACAACAACTTCATTATACGCGACTCTGTTATATAAGAATTTTTAAAAAGTACAGAAAAATATTTTCATGCTAATCCCGCTTTATAAAAAAGACGTAACAGTATTTCAGCATTCTCATACGGCGGAGGCCAGAAAATAAAAAAATAAAGTCAAAACTATTTTCCAATGCATTGTGCTTTATTAATATTCACAGATTATAAGATATGGCGAAGACAGGCAGTCCTTGGGGAGAATTTGATATTGTGATCATGGGCTCAACGAATGTCAGTGCGAAATAGGAAAATCCTACTAAATACTTTGTGGTATTGAAATTATGTAATTATAAGAGTATGGTGATATGCAAATCAGATAATTTCTATCGAATACAGTTGCATAAAAAATTAAAAATTTTATAAGCACAAAAAAGAATTAGTATTCCTGGCTACTTACAAAGTTATTTATTTTAAATTAATGCTTAAAATATCATTACCATTGTGTTTAATCATAAAAGAGTTTATTTCAGAATTCATAACATGACTATGCTACAGATTTATCGTCACATTTGATGGTTGTGATGTAAATTTTATATAAATTCAATAATCATACGCTTAATGAATGTCGGAGCGAAATAGGAAAATCCTACTAAATACTTTGTGGAATTGAAGTTATGTAATTATAAGAATATGCTAATATTCAAATCAGATAATTTCTATCGAGTAAGTTGCATAAAAAATTGCAAATTTTATAAGAACAAATCCGAATTATTATTCCCAGCTATTTACAAAATTATTTTTTTAATTGTGCTTTAAATATCATTACCATTGTGTTTAACCATAAAAGAGTCTATTTCAGAATTCATAGCATCAGTATACTATCGATTTATCGTTACATTTGATGGTTGTGATGTAAATTCTATATGAATTCAATAATCTGTCAAAAATAAGCAGTTTAAAACATATTCCTTATTCACGAATTAAAAATTAATATACAATTTCCCACTAACTGTAATTTCGTCCGTTTAAAACTACGCATATCTATTTTTACACACCGAGTGTTGCACGAAAATATATCTAATCAAATCTAAACATAATAAATTCCCATCAATCAGAATGTCGAACTGCGCTTTCTCACTTTCCAAAGCATGTTTCTGCTAAAATTCGTAGCTCTAGATCCAGCCGTCTGCCCTGTCGAGTACCCAACACACACACTAACACACATTCTTTTTTATTATTAGTATAGATTCCTGATAATATGAAGATTCTCAAAAAAGGTTTTTAGGAAGTAATACACAAAATTCATATTGCGTACAGAATTTCGAATATCATTCAGTTTTTAATGTATTACTTTATTAAAAAATATTATTTACTGAAAAAACAGGATTTCTTAAGGAATTAGAAGTAGCTCTCGAAATTTAAAATATTAATGTTTTTTTAACAAACAGCATGTAATTTTTGTATGGACAACTATTATTCAGCAAAATATTATTTTAAAATATGAAACGTTTTTATTTTGTCTTTCTGTACTGAATTTTAAACTTTTAAAAGCCAACCAAAAAATAATCAACCGAAATACATTCTTAACCTTTTAAGTACCATGCGGATCTTTTTGTTAAATTACATACAAATTAACCAATCAGTATAATTTTGAATTTTTATTCGTTGTTTTATTGTTCCAGTTAATATAGTTAACTGATAATTTTTTTTTCTTTTTGTTATTCTCATTCAATTAATTTTTTATATTGAATCAAAATAGTTTCAATAAAAAAATTCGATAACTTAGTTGATTATATTTTAATGACATCCAAAGGATTTGTCTTCTATGATTTTAAATTTCTAGTGAAATCTTAAGTACTATTTCATTAACCTAAACTCTTTTATCAGTAAAAATAAAAATTATATAATTACAGAAATGACACGAGTTTTAAAAATACTCCAAGTTACAAAGCAATTATGTTTTCGAAAAACATTTGTCATTGCTTTTGTTATGTTAAGATGTTATCGCGAACGGAAATGGAGTTACTGTCGTCACTGACCACTTAAATTAAGTATATTTTCGGCAGTAAGCTACTGGTCGAGGGCGTTGAGATCGTATAATAACACTGAATTGCAACCTTCGTCGTGCATATACGAAGCAAGCGACTGTATCTAATTTTTTCACAAATGTACCACTCTTGTATGTAAGAGCAGCACTTAAAATAAAAAAAAAGAATTGCATGATAAATAGAATCCTTAAGAAAAGGTTATAATTTCTATTATTTATAATCACAATTATTTTCAAAAATAGTGGTATTTCAGATAATAACTTGAATTCAGGAATAATGTATCTTTGTTAGAATTGCTAAAACTCACGTCACTTAATCCCCTTAAACTAAAGAGTCTGCTAATCAACGACAAATTATTTCATTATATTCTGTAATTTTTTTAATTAAAGATTATATCGACACATTTTCGATATCAGGGCACCAATTATCAGCAAAACGGAATCTTGGATCTCTTTCCTTTAGCGAAACTATTCGGAAATGATAGCAATTGCGTCCCCGCTAAAGAAGGAGAAACTATCGTTTTTTTTCTAACTTATATCTCACGATAACATATATCTTGATACTTCTTTAACATATAACCAAATGTCATGTATAAAAATATGTAAAATAAAGTGTAATAGCAGTCTTCTGGACGGTAGCAGCGCCGATCGATATGTAGACTGGAACCTCATCCCAAATAACCTCACTCTCCTCCATTGAAAATTGCATTCAGTAATGGCAGTCAATGCCTCTAAGAATTAAAAACTGTCTAAACGCCTAAGAACAAAGAAAATTTTCCAAGAGCGAATGTTCTATTTTTCTGCTCTTCAAAACCTTATCAATATCCAAAAGGAAGGACTTTTCTTTCAGCGGCATTTGAAAAAATTGCAATACAGTTCTACATTCCTCAAAGATTGCACCAATCGTTTTCGACTTGGATAATGATGACTCTATCAAGAAAAGTATAAATCAGCGTTGAATTCTGAAATCATGGCCTAAATCAGAGGTTCCCAACTTGGAATACAAGTACCCCTGCATTGAGCGAAGGACCAGTTCGGGGTACGCGAAACCAAAGTCTGTAATTACTGACACTAGAAAACAAAATTTATTTTAAAAATTATATAATTGTATTTCCCCAAGTTCGTATGAAAAGAAAAAGCGAAAGTTATGCAGATTCTAAAGCGTAAAATTCTAAAGCGAAGAAAAATAAAAAAAGGAAACCTGGAATTTAGTCTTCACCAGCACCGATTATTCATGAATCATCAATATCTTCTCAAAAAGTTCTTGCTTCACTAAGCGCAACTAATGTATGCTTTTTATTTTTGTTCTTCTAATTTAGGCTTCTCGAGAACAATCCGAGATCCTTTCAAGGCTTCTTGTTTTTACGTTTTTATATAAAGTGCATATGTATCCTTATTTGCTCAATTGGATGCATAGTGAATTATGAATGTTCATATACATTAAGCTACTTTTTATGAGTGTTCAATTTGAAGTGCGTGTCTTTAGATTGACTTTCTTTCGATATTGCTCTACTTCTCAAAATGGAAAAGTGGTTGGAAACTGGAAATTTTAAGGAGAGTGGCATCTAAAAATTAAATTCAAACGACCGCACAGTGATTCAATGTCGCTTTCTAGACAGACAATCTCATAGTATCTATACTTATAATAGTTAATGCATTTGTGTGTGCGTGTGTTCGCGCGATTTCCAGACGAATCTATCGTACTTAAAGCCATGAAAGTTGGCAAGCAGGCTGTCGAAATGGTGACTCAATGCAACTCGAAGCCAGAATTTTAAAAATTAATCTTGAAAAAATTTTAATCAATGTTTTGTGTTGTCTTGGGTGATTTTTTAAACATTTTTGCCCATAGTATTTTTCTGATAATAGTTCGAAAACAATTGATACACAATTGGATAGAACAAACACTTTTCTTTCTAATGAAATTTATTTTGAGCTTCAAAAGTAATTTACTGAATTTTGAGAAATTTTTGAAAAATAATCACTTTTCTCTAAATTTTTCATTCGTTACTTTTAAAATTCTCGCATCTGACGTTCTAATAACCCTATCATTTTCAATTTTTTTCAGCCTATAACTGGAGCGTTTCTGCAGGATTTAAAACAAGAGCGGTTAAAATGCCTTTTTGGTTTTTTTTTAAACTTAATTGTTCTCTTGTCAGTTCAAAAAGCTTTCGCCATGAGACTTTCTCCGGAAAAAGTAAACGTTCCCAGCATGTATTGTTGCAATTTCATTGGCTGGCGACGCAGAGCGCAAGAGAAGTCGTAGACTTTAACTGAATGACTTCGATTATTATTTTCGGCAGTGTCTTAACATGTTTCTTTGTCTCGCATGTTTTGCTGGCTGTTCAATAATGGTTTTCACGTTGCAATATTTTATTATTTTTTGTGTTAACTTACTCTATACTGTTTTTTACAGTTCAAATGTCATTATCGCGAAGAAAAATAAGCGGGAAAATCAATAATGTGTTTCTTATGTTTTGATTTTGTTTTCAAACATTTTTCTTGTCATTGTGGTCGTATTTTGTTGTAGTCCTGATTCCACAAGCAACGCCGTACGTGTACTGCTAGTGAAAACTAAAAAAGCAGAACCTTGAAATTTGCACAGTTTAAAGGGAATGAACTTCGGTTATCTCCCATGAAATTTTATAACATTCTTTTGACTATTTTTTGATTTGTGACATTTTTCTAAATTCTTCTCAATTGTTCTCTGTTGAAGAATCTGTCACAATCTACGCAAAAGCTGACAATAGCTGAAAAAATATTTATACACTCTAGAAAATTTTACCAAATGAAGAAAACGGTCTAAAAATAAGGATTATTGAATTTTAGTGATGCCTGATAAGTATTTTTTCTATTTGAAACAGTTCAAATTTTTGCCTATTAACAATACTCTGGGGGATAAAAACCAGTGTCTCTCGCGACGGTTGAAAATTGAGAGAATTTCAGGGGTATAATATAAATGTTATATGAATAAAATAAAATCTTAAAATAACTTACATAAAAACAATATATGAAACTTTCTTTTTTTTGTCGCGTTAACTTCTCAACCACCTCTGTTTTAGACTTATCCAAAATGAATGAATTTTTCGTTTAATTTCGCTATTTATCTCCTCTGAACATTATGTTGTACTGTATTTCATTCTAAGATGTTGTGTGAATTCTTCCTCCGAATATTTCTCTGAAGAATCGCTTATCTTTATTTTTTAAAAGAGACGTCCTTTGAGAAGAACTAGCTGACAGACTGAAAAGAAAGTAAAATTGCAAATTAGGCCGAACATAAACGCAGCTAAAATCTATTTTGAATTTGTCTCAATTGTCAATAATTTATTACCCAACAGAAATTTCAACGTACAAGAAAAGATGGAGTCCAAATTATTAAATATGTAAAGAAAATTTTTTTATTTTTTAAAGATTATAATTGGTTCAACTTTCAAGGTAAATAAATAATACATCAAATAAAGCTGAAACGATATGAAATATCAAATACACACCTTTTATTCCTTATTGACCGAAAAAACATGTATCAGATAAAAATAAATCCCTTAAAATTAATTTTTTAACGGACGCTCAAGTACACGCTCCGAGTAGAACAAAACAATTGGGAAACGTTTCACATTGATGACATAATAGGAGAAAATGAAGAATAATTAGTGCCAAATTTGTGATGATTTAGCATCTCTGAAATATAAACATTTATTTGAATTATGATTGAAGGTGATCTTATGATTTCAGATTTTTGGGTTTTGGAGCGCAAAATGAGCAATCAGAACCACTCTATACGAAGGCTATTTCTGTGGAAATGAAATAGATTGAGACAAGTGCTGTTGTCTATGCATGGATAATCGAAAATCTATGTCTGGCTATTATAAAGGTTTACGTGGTCGTATCAAAGTAGTCGCTCCTCATGTAGCTTGGAGAAATTTCTGAGTCCACAGACAAAGTTTAGCAGTCAAACCCTTCAAAAATTCATCGAAAGATGTACTCAATCAATCAGTCAAATGTGTGAATTTAAATAATGCCAATTCCACTAAAACCAGATTGTCCAAATCCTTACCTGTAGACATAGTCACCCTTCACATTACATTAATTTTAAACACAGAAGTAATATGGCTTTCGCTAGGAAATATACACACAAGATTGTTTAAGCTAGGCATGAAGTTCGAACGACTTAATTTAAGATACCGGAACAATTCCGTAACCATATTTAAGGTAACTGAAAAATTATAACTCAAATTATTAAGAAACTGAATTATTTTGTCTTACAAAACAAAGACTAGTAAGTAATTTTTATGAAACTCCTCTGTTTTTTGCAATTAATTTATCAAAACAAGCAAAAACTAGTTAATGCTAGTAATTCACTTTAAAAGGACTAAAGTTGTCATTTAGAAAATATTTTTCGGAACGCATCGATGCAGATATATATATGAAAAGGTGCTTTTTACAGTCTCGGGGGGATAAAAATTAGAAAGTGCAACAAATATCCTAATATTTTTGTTCATATGTATAAGTTAAGTTTTAAGATAGATTTTTCTACTAAAAAAATTTACTATTTAACCGTGCTGTTCTGTTCGGTTCAATATGACCCGAAACGTTTTTCAATTTCTTATACAAAACAACAGATTAGAGGTATTTTACTGACATTTCGTGACTTTGTTAGTGAGGGTGATATGCTATTTCTCTGAAAAGGATTTTCTTTTATTTATATATTTTCTGTCTATTTTTTGAAATTGTATTAATGTATCGCTCGGGTCTATACGACCCGAACCTGTTTTCCCTTAATTTAGCGAAAAAACTTGCATGTTATATTATTAATTTAACAAGAAACGGCATAAATAAATTCCTGAAAAGCCATCTAATGTGTTTTGTATAAGCAGAAAAGTTCGGCCAAGGTCAGAAAGAGCGATATCTGGTCACGTGATACAATATCTCCAGTAGGTTGTAGGATGCAATATAGAATCATTTCGTCTGTTGCGAGTTGTATGCGAAAACAACAACCTACAGAAATGTCAACAACTCTTGACACTGTAATCACGTGACAAAAATAAATAATAGCGATTCGCAGATTTTTGAGAGACACTGAAATAGCTCAGTTTATGGAAGCACCTGATTGCGAAGTGGAAGGCGTTTCTAAACATGAAAATCATACAAGTGAGGAAAGTGCAACTTCTGATCATGATGAAAACTCAAACTGTCCATAATGTGCTGCATATTCAGTCCAAACATCAAAATATAAACTGGTCATTGGATGAGCCACCACATTCTGGCTGCCTGAATTCTGTCAATTTTATGAAAACTGCTCTAATCGTAACTAGGTATTCAAGATCAAGAAAAGGGTTGTAGAAAAAACATTTGAAACTGTATTCAGGTCTACAATCCAGAATGAAATCATCAAAAAAGACAACTATTGAAGGCAAAAAGGTATGTTGAAAAAAAATGGATCAACATTCTTCTGAGTACAAACCTTATGATAAATAAATTAGTAACAGAATTGGCAAAAAGAAGGAAATGATATTAGAGTACGATACCAAAAAAGGAGTTGTAGATACTCTTAACTTTTGAATACATATATTTATAAAAAGAAAAAACGCTGGCCTAGGATTATAGTTTATAATAAGCTTGATTGTTTTGCTTATAGTGCAATTATTCTCTGGACATGAATAAATAATAATGAAATGAGAAAAAATCAATGAAAAGAATTTTTGAGAAGAACTGGATAAATTATTAATTCTTTCATATATTCAGGAAAAACAACATCTCTATACAAACACAGAGTCACTAATATACTCAAAAAATACAGGATGAGTGACAAATTGGTTTATCATTAACATCCTTTGCTAATATACAGTTGAGTAATAAACTTGCCTGATGCATGTTCGGTCAATGAAACAATGATAATAAAACAAATATGAAAAAAACATACATGAAAGCAACATGAATATTTTTTGTCTGAATTATATATAAAAAAGAAAGGTAAGAATTTTTTAAAAAAATATTCTATATGATTCATCTTTTTTTATTTTACATGCATATGCTTATATTTACATATTTATTGTATCAGTTTTCAAATATATCAAGTTTACTTTGTTAAAACATGTCTTATTTATCTCAAAACATAATTTTGTTCTAAAAGCAGGGAGCATATATCCCCGGTATTTAGTGTTCGGGTCATATTGACCCGAACGATGCATGTGCATAGTGAATGCGAACAGAACAGCGGGGTTAACTCTCATTCGTCAATGAATGTAAGACAAAAGTCCCCTCCGTTGACGTCCCTACACATGAAATTCAAAATATTATTAACTGACACTCAAGCCGTCTATTAATAGGATGTTTGATAGCAAATCATTTCGTTTCAAGTTTGCTCAAATTCTCACTGGACATGGAAACTTTGAAGTTTTTCTAAAACGGTTAAATTATCCCATACTGACTTGTGTTCCTGCTGTAGTGGCGAGATTCAGGATGTCAAAACCTGATACTTTCTTGCACTAAATTCACTCCCACAAGATATTTACTCATCAACAGTCCAAAGAGGAACAGTCTAGCATAGCCTGCACCTTTATCTACTTTTTTCCAGAGCAAAACATCTTTTGCGTCATTTTAAGAATTTATCGACAGCTTTTTCACCCACATTATTTAGACTAAATTTTATGTACGTTTCGTAGTATCTACATTTTAATTTTTTAATTTTATCATTTTTATTATAAATTACTTTTTCAATATTTGGTTTTTATTTTTTATATACATATATCTCTGGATCAGCCTCTTTCGCTATGTTACTTGTGCGTTTTTAACTGATTTTTGATTGTTTTATATTTCATCATTTTTCCTCATCTTATACAGGGTGTTCCAAAAAAGTGGAACAAACATTTATTTTCTTAAATATTTGAACTAGACATATACTTTCAATTACAAAGTTCCATCAAGTAAGGAAAGAATTTCTTTAAAAAAAAAACCTTTATCTTCTATTGAATTTGAAAACTAAATGTTAAGAAAATTAAGTTCTTATACGTTCCCCATAGAGCAAAAGTGCAAATGAATAAAATATTCCTCTTCCGCTCATATATGTATAAATTAAGTTTCACGATTCAAACTAAAAAAACTTGCAGACATATATTAATTTTTAAATTTAAAGAGGATGCTCAAAAATTTATATAAAGATGTTTATTGCAGAAATATAAATTTATTCAACATAGAAAAACTGTGAGATGCAAATATTTGTCTAGTTGTACGTCATCCAATCATCATGGATTGAAAAGATTTTTCCAGTGAAGCTTACTGTTACTCAGTTTCATTGGTAGATACTTGCAACTATCGATTTGATAAAGAATATAAAGAAAATTTGAGAAAATAAAATTTAACATAAAACTGAAAGATAGCCTAATATTGGACAAGAATATTAAATTATTTGCTCTCAGTGTTGTGCGTATTATAATATTTTGCCTAAAGGCAGTGGCGACTCGTCGTTTAGGATTGCAGAGTTGCGGAACTCATTAAAATTATTTTAAAAATTCGTATTTTCGTTTTTATTCTTATTTGCTTCTTCTTTAGTCTGAGAGATCAATTATCAACGAAAAAAGATGAAAACGAGAAAAGAAGACAGGAAATGAATGAAAATCTAAGACAGACATCGGATAGTGCTGCAAACAAAATAGTTTTGGAAAGTACCAAAATTCACTCATTGCGTGCAGCTAAATGATATAATATGTGGAGGTGAATGGCTGTCCTTACTACCTTTGAAACTAGCCAGAACTGGATTTTCGGATGCTCCTGTTTCCCACTTGATCATCCATTTTTTTAACCCTCAATTCAACCAAGGTTTTCAATCTCAACCAAGGTTTACCTTTGAGCTCTTGATTTGTTTTTCTTCGATTTCTGTTTTATTGGATGATTTTAGGTTTCGGATTTACTTTCGTATTGCCTCGACGGGAACTTGGCTGTTTAATACTTACGTAGTTTCTCTTGTTAAAAGTCACTCACCGAAAAATGAGGACTTTAGTTTTCTAAGAAACATTTCAGATAATTACAACTACAATTTTTGACTATTTGTATATGAATTATTGTTCAAAAATTCTATTTCAATCATATTCTAGTAATATTTTATAGCACTCTTTGTTTCTGAGGAGATGAGCCATCACTGCTGTGGATGTTTTTCATAGGTTCAAGAAAAGAACTATTTTTGTAAATACTTCAATTAATGTATTATTTTACAATATTTTATATTTAACAAGAGTTAAAAAATTGATTATTTCCTGATTCAACCATTTAAATAACTTATTAAAATATGTATATTATCTCCAAAATGAACATTCGAAAGACTGGATCAAACAGCAGTGAGAGGTATGGAGAAGAGTGGTTTACGTCAAAAAATTTGTCTTCTTTTATCTCTGTAAGTTTTGTAGATAGAAGCATGCAACTTTGTTTGTGAATAGATAAATGTAAGAGAATAATTTTGCTGATTGACATTTTTGCACGATGACGGCCATATAAAAATTTAATGTTGGTAACTTTTTATTATCAATCCCCTTAAAAGTCAAAGTATTTTCATACAAATTCTTACCTTATTTAAAAAACTTTGTAATTGGAAGTATAAGTCTAAGATAAATATTTAAGGAAATAAACGTTTGTTTCAGATTTTGGGAAACACTGTTTATTTTTCACGCCATTTCTAGTTATTATCTGTATGTTTGTTTAGATGTGACCAGTTATTGTACATTTACGTGTTTTAATTTTATTTGAATTTGAATATGTGCCTGCACCTTTTCCCCTTGGCAATTTATTCAATGCTTAATACCATCATTCATGTGTTCGTATGGATGTGGCCAATCATTACACATTTGCTTCGCATTTATTGCTTTATGGAATTTGTGTTTGTATCATTTCTTTTCAAACTTCCTTCAACTGTTTATTGATTATTTTACTTACTTCTTTAAGGCTTGTGTTGAACTTCTTGGTGCACAAGACGATTTATCTAAGAAAATGCAAAAAATAAATAAAAATAAAAGAGGGAAATGCCGAATACTAGAAAAAACTATGGGATTAAAAAAATTGAAAAACTATTCGTATCTAAAGTAAAAGTGAAATTTGTGCAAATCATAAAACCTAGGCTCAAAATAATAAAAGAAAGAAGAAAACCTGGTTAAGGATTGATATTAGGCATTCACCAGCCCCGATACTAAATTGGAACTTTGCCTGTGCATATATGAAGCAAGAGACTACACCTTATATTTAAGATCTATACCACTCTTCATTATAAGAGCAGCATTTCAAAATAGGATAATTTTTGATATTATTGAGTAGCTGTGGCAATTTCACTTTCTATTTTTACCTCTATATTCTTTAAAAATAGTGGTAATTCAATTAATTATTGAATTAAGGATTATGTGTCTTTTCATTATAGTCGCTCAAAGTGTCCTTACTGTTATATAATTCAACTCAAGTGTCTGTTAATCAGCAACAAGCAATTTTAATTATATTGTGTTAAGTTTTGTTAAATTAAAGCTTAAATCGATATTTTTACGATAGCCGGGTGCCAACTGTCAGCAAGAGGGAATGGTGGCACATTTCCCTTAGCGCCAATATTCAAGCTTGGCAGCAATTGAGGTCCCGCTAGTGAAAAAAGGTACCAATTTGCTTTTATAACTTATATCTCACTATAATATATAGCTTCGTACTACTCTGACATATAACCAAATGCCATGTATAAAAATATGTAACACAAAGAGAAATAGTGGATTTTGTCCCAGACGATAGCAGCGCCGATTGATACGAAGCATGGAAGCTCAGCCCACCTAACTTCAATCTCCTCAAATGAAATTTGTATTCAGTAATGCAGTCAATGCCTCAAAGAATTGAAAATTGTCTTAATACCTTAGAACATCAAGGAATGCTCTATTTCTGCTATTTAAAACCGGAAAGACAGCCAAAATGAAGGACGTTACTTTAAGCTTCATTTGAAAAAACTGCAGTACAGTTCTGGTTTCGTCAAAGAGTTAGCAATCATTTTCGACTTGGACGGAGATGTCACTAGGGAGAAAAGTATAAATCAGCATAAAATTCTAAATTCATAGCCTAAATCACAGGTTAACAACTTGGGGTTCACGTAATCCTGGGACAAGCGAACGACCAGTTCGAGATTCGCGAAATCAAAGTCTGGCGAACACTAGAAAACATAAAGGGTTTTAAAAAATAAAAATTTTGTTTTTAGAAGTTCGTCTAATAATTAAAAGTGAAAGTTGTGGAAATGCTAATGCCTATACTCAAAATAAAAAAAGAAACCTGAAGAAGGATTTTTATTTTGCCTTCACGAACACCGACTATTGATGACTCATCAATGACTCCGCTGAAAGCTTTAGATTCACTAAGCACCTGTGTTGTATCCTTTCTATTTCTCTTCCTCTAATTTAGGCTTTTCGAAAATACTCCGAGATCCTCTCAAGGCTTCTTATTTTGATGTTTTTATTTAAAACGCAATTAAACTCCTCTATCCTTAGATGTTCGATTGTATGCATAGTGAATAATGAATTTTCATATTATTTAATCTTTTTTTTATGAGTGCTCAGTTTGAAGTGCTCGTCTTTAGAGGGACTTTATTTAAATATTGTTTTATTTCTCAAAATGGATAAGTGTTTAAAACTGGAACCCACAAGAGAGTGCCTCTAGAATTGAAATTTAAACCACCGATTTGGCAAATACGGAGATACTCCTGTTCACGTAACAAATAAAGTCGATTTTGTTGTTAAAAACTCAAAACATGAGTGTACTGCCGAAAAAGGAAAAATACTCTAACGAATAATTTAAATATGGATTTTCCATCGCAGGAAATTAAAATTATCCATAGCTACCATCCTTTGCTTTTGTAGAAATATTGTCAAACGGCAGTATGAAACCACTAATGCGCGATTTGGGGAAAAAACATCCAACTTATAAGTAACGAAAATATTAGTTTTTCCAACGACTATCAAACAGCTCCAATTTAACTTTTAGTTCTATATCCACAAACAAAGCAAATGAGAATGCGATTGAGGCGACATACAGAATAAGTTATCCTATTGTTAAAAGTGTTTGGAAAATTATGCAATCGGATGGAAATTTTTATTTCCTTGTATCAAAGTTGCTGTTTTATGGTTGTTCGGTGATGACCATGTCCATAAAATAAAAAATATTCCCCCGCCAAACAACGCAAATTCTAGGAGAATTAAGCAAGTATCTGCTGACATTGAATCTTTTCTAGGTGAAAGAATAAAAAATTATCCCCTTCTTTTAAATTTAGTTCGATGAAAGCACTAATGTTTTCAATATGCCATTCTTATTGCACGATATTTGAATGTTAATTAACTTGAAGAAAATCTTTTATTGTGTTATCCTTTCAATAAAAAATGCAGTGACGAGAACATCTTTAATGCCATTAAGGGTTATTTCTGTGAAAACGGAATACATTGGTCCAAGTGCTGTGCACGGATGATGGACAATCTATGTCTGGCTTTTAAGACTGTTTACGTTGTTGCATCATAGTAGTCGATCTTCATGTATTTTAGAACCATTGCTGAATCCACAGATCGAATTTGGCAGTCAAGCCCTTCCGAATTTCATTGAAAGACGCATTTCAATGTATCTGTCAAATTTGTTAATTGATATAAAGTAAAAAACTCAGAAGTGGAAACGAACGAATCTCAAAAATACAGATGCAAAATAGTAGCAATCATAAATGCACTATGCAAAATAAAAAGCGATT
>BGPR01002801.1:140115-160693 GCA_013235015.1 Araneus ventricosus | reverse complement strand
CTCACATTTTCATTCAAACCATACTATTATGAGGTTATAATTTTTTTCCTCTCCATTATTATTTACATACGCAAGAGAAGAAAAGTTATGCTTCCGTTGTTTTAATTTTAATTTCTTTCTCTTTATATTTTACATTTTTGAGCTGTAGTATTAAGCGCAGTTTGTTCTTGAATTTTTTGTCCAATTTCATTACATTTTATTTTTTGATTTATTTCTCTTCATTTATTATTCTTTTTAAACCATATTAAACAAAGTTCGTTGGAATAAAGAGTTTTTTTTTCTTCTTTTGAAAACAGTTCGCTTAGCAAGTGAAGAAATAATATGCTTCCGTATTTTAATTAATTAACACCGAAAAAACATCGTTTTCTGGCATTTTTTCTCTCTTGTCTTTTTATGTTTTATTTTTCAATGTACATTTTTAGTAACATTGTGACCGTTCTAGAAAATTTTTTAAGTTTATATTTTTAATCTGCAACGCCGGAAAAATTCTGTTGATAAGTATAATTGTAAGTATAATTGTTCATTGTATTAGTTATTATACGGTATATGGTTTAAAATATATGTTGTTTTTACCAAACATCTCACATTTTCATTCAAAACATATTATTATGAGGTTATAAAAAGTGTGGATTGAAAAGTTTTAGTTCAATAGAAAAAAAGCATTCAAAGGATATTTGCGTGTGTTGGAGAAAAATAGTGGCAATTTATAGAAAAAAGAAAAAACAGAGACTGACACATTAAAACCGAGCAACGCGTGGTTATCAGCTGGCATTCTCTAAACAAACAGCAGAAATCTAAAAAATATATCATACTTAATATTTTGTTCTAGAAATATTAAAAATAATTACTAGATTCGGAAGTAACCATATCTTTCTCCTTTTTCTTGAGTTGGTGCGTATAATATTTGATTTTATTAATTGTTATAAGCGCCATCTAGTAGAATGAATAGACAAATTCATTCCAACAGAATTAATAAAAATTAATTTTTTGATGAAGTTTTAAAAAAATATTCAAAAAGAAAATTATGACTCCCAAAAATTAAGAATTAAGATCTCTATAATAATAATTATACAGCAGCATCAGAATGAGCTCCTCAAATGCACACATGAATTCTTGAAAACCCCAACCGTGTAGAAACCGAAATTCGCTTTTCTCTTCATATTGGGAAAGGAATGATGAATTTCGATCGAATTTTCGATTATGTTTTTGAGTGTATGAATTCTTTTACTCTTTCTTACCTCCTCTTTCTCTTAATAAAAGGTCTAGGATAAGAGAGACGAAAGAAGTGGATTTCACCAAAGTTGAACAGGCGACCATACACTCTTACAAACCTGCCAATCTCCTGAGTTCCAAAATTATATTTATTTTCAGGACTTCGAAAGAAGAAAAAGGCAATTTAATGATAAAAATACATCTCAGAAATATCCTTAAATTGAGCACCATAATTATTCTACCTTTTCTCAGGAGAAATTTTCTATTAATTAATTTCAAAGATCTGCAGTTGAGTTGCAATTTTACTAGTCCCTTAATTATAGTGTTGGAATTTTGTCATGATGATTGACAAAACTGGGTTCTTTTCCTTAAAGCCAATTGCGTTTGGTATCGTTTGCCGTCATAGCGACGTCAATTCAAATTTCAAGTACCGCTCTATATACAGAGACTGTCTAAGTTGATTTCAGTGTTAAATTAATTGTCATTAATGTCTTAAGAGACCTCTGTATCACTTTTTCTGTGGGTGGTATACGATGTTTCTCAGACGAACGTTTCGGTCTTTATAATTCATTGCTTCATCCTACTAAAACGAAGCAGTTCATAATTAAAACTATCTATAATGCATTACGAACTACTTATCACTTGAAGCATGAATAAAAGATACAATGTAGTTTTTTACACAGAGAAGGAGAATCAGAGGTCTCACTCCGCAATTTGTTCAGCGCCCCCACTCGTCAACAAAGAGAACTAGCCACTTTGATACCCGCGCTTTTTCAAATGGAACACCAAGGTCGCCACCATGTTTGTTGTGTTCGACGTCGATCTTCATAAGAACAGGTAAGTTTAATACATGTTTCCTAATTTATATCAAAGTAGATTTAAGTTAATCAGAAATTTGTAACATTTAGTTTCACTTTTATAAATAAAATAACGAAGTTTAGTTTTTTCTTTCAGGCTGACGTATTCTGATTAATTCCTTTGTTGGCCACAGATGGCGCACTGTCTATGTGAAGTACATTGTTAAAAAAGTTGCCATTAGGGTTTATGGGAGTAAGACCTCTGATTCTTCTTCATAGTTTTTTATCTATTGTATAAATGATATTATTATTTAAAAAGCGGTATTACTGAAAATTTCAAATTTGACTAGGAGTAACGTAAATGCTTTTTCTGTGCGTCTTTTGGTTATGCTACCTTGAAAGAAGTTTTTCTTACTCAAACAATTTTTATTACGATTCATCAGAGTGCAACTAAGTAAAAAAAGTGGTACAAACGTACTCTTACGTACTGACACTGAAAAAATGATACTGTATAGTACCAGTCACCGAATTTGTGATGATTTAGCATCTCTGTAATATAAACATTTATTTGAATTATGATTGAATTGTAATCTTATGATGTTAGATTTTTGGGTTTTGACGCGCTAGATGAGCAATCTGACCCACTGTGAAGTGTGGGTGTCGAAGTGGCTAGTTCTCTTTGTTGGCGAGTGAGGGCGCTGAACAAATTAGAGAGTGGCACCAGTCTAACAAGAACCGGGTATTCCATTACAGGCACAGAGAAGGAGAGCTCCCTCTCTATAATTAGGACATTAATGAAAGGCATGAAAGCGGAATGTCTTACAGATTCCATTTATTTTATATATAAAATTTCTAAATATTTAAAAAGTGGTGCGGTTTCCAAAATAGAAATTTCATCACAACTTGTCGTTTTCTCATTATTCTTATTTTGGAAGACATGTTATTGGCTTAAATAATTTTTAGCACATTTCGTCAGCTTTGAACGATTTAAACTATGTATTGCATTAATACATTTAAAGCAAGTCCTCAAATATTATTCTCTTGATTCAAGATGTTGCATTGTAGAATTGAGTTATGGAATAAAGCTATTTATTGGACAATTTTTCAAAGCACATGTAGATGCGTTTTTATATATACGTCTGGAGATAGAAATATAATTCTGCAAGTAAAAGAGGAATATGAAAAATGAGAAAACTAAATAAAGTATCATGCAGTAAGAAAATACATATCTTCAAAATAGATTCTTCGATATTTATCAGAAAAGTTTTGTTCTTTTTCAGACTTAAGTGTGGAAGGGAATCGAAGCGGGCTTCACTTTTGGTAAATAAGATTCTAGGATACACAATTTTCAGCGAAACTTGGAAGCGAGTGGAAAAATTCCTCTTCGACTTCTGCAATGGTACGTATAATAAATTAGTAAAATTGATTCGTATTTCAAGTGTGGAAAAGATCTCACCCTCAAGAAGAGAATAAAATTACTGGAAGTAATTTGCTGTGTGATATTGAAATCTAACTTTTGCCACTTCTATTTAATGTCTTAATTCCTATGAATAAAAATTAGGATTAATTTAAAATATTTTTTTTTCTTTTAGGGGTGTGTTAATCTACTTGGGTGGCCTGCTCAAAGCAGTTATACGTTACACCTCTCTCTTTGTTTCAACTTTTTTTTACAGAATGGCAACAATAACAAATAATTCACATTTACAAAATTGATAGAAAAAAGTTTTGTGAAATGAAAATTTGAAGGTTTATCACTGTTTTTTTCGATTGTCTTGCATATTGGTGACCCGAACGAGATTCCAATACGAAACCGGTTGATGCAGATAGTATTGTAATTTAGTTTCATAATTATATTATTTCCTTTTTTATGTACTTTGTATATATTATGTCAACTATAAATATTGATACATTGGTCGTTTATTGAAACTGTATGTAAGTACGTTAGTGGGGAATAAGGAATTTTACAACTCAGAATATAAAATCCTTGTTTTAGTTCAATTTAACTTTCCCAGAAAAGCTACAAAAACAACAAAAATTATAAATTTACAAAATTTATAGGAAAAAAATCTATGAAATAAAAATTTAAAGAGATGAATTATTGGCCTGCCGATTTTGCTAAATATGCCCATATACATTTCGCTTTGTTAGTTCTGTCATTTTAAAAGTATATGTTTTCACATTCATCATCTTTATAAGGATTGCTTTTTTTATGATTATAGTATCTGACTTTATGTCTTAAAGTATTGAAAGAATTACACTGGTGACCAAATGCTAAGAACGATTTTCAAGATGCGAATGATTAGGACTTAATATGGATACAATGGTTCGGAATTTCTTGCAGAAAGTCATAGGGTATACAATAGTCAGAATTCACATTGTACAATAAAGATTTAGTCACGATGGCATTTAGGGAGGCAGCCAAAATGTGAGAAAGACAAAAAGTTATTTTGGCCCACACCGCTTCACAGAAAGCTGATAATGATTTGAAACTTTCATCAATGGTTTTGTTTCATGTGCATAATATTAACATATATTTTCGTAAAAATAACAAGAATATTCGGGAAAATATACTGGTTTCTTTAAAAAATCCCAAATTTTCAAGCATGTTCTTTGCTTATAACGTATAGTTTTCAGCAAAATTGTACGACACTTTCATAAGACTTGCCAACATGTAAAAGAAGCGTTGTATTAAAATTTGAATTAAATACTTTAAATATTACAAGAAAAATGAGTATTTATAGTAAATAAATTTTTACAGTGCATGTGCGAAGATTTTTTGGGAGTGTATCGAAATTCACCTCGCTGTAATGCCTATATATTTCTGAATAATAACGGTATTGAACTGAAACTTTTATAGAAGTTGCCCTATCTATCTGGGGCTGAAGTTATGAAAGAAAAATTACGCAATAAAAATTTTTTTGCTACAAATGTTCATATCTTCTCTAGTATTCAAAGCATTTAGTTCCAATTTTAACTCAATGCTTTTCTGACATATTGTGAGACTTCCCATAAGTTTCATACGAATTGGTTGGAAACTCTGCAAAAACATTCGGAAAAAGTTGGGATTTTTAACATAAATCTTTATATCTTCCCGAATATTTGTGCTAGTTTTACGAAAATGCATGCATATATTGCGCACATCACACAAAAGAATTGTTGAAAGTTGAAAACCATTATCAGGAATCTGTGAAGCGGGTGAGCCTAAGTCCCTTTTCGAATTCATCAATTTCTGGTCAGTCCCCTAAATTGTGAGTTAAAACCTATCTTTATGTGTTCGAAGTTCGAGGAAAATTTATACAGTCTTTCGGAAGATATTCGAAAAAATTCGAAATTTGATTCTGTAATAGGCCAATATAACTTTTCGTCTTCCTCACTTGCTGGTCGCACCCCTAAATGCCTTGTTGACCAATCTTTACTTTACAATGTGGGTTCTGACAATTGTATATCCCACGATTCTCTGCAACTGATTGTGAACCATTATATCCATATTAATTCTTAATTATTCGCATCTTAAAAATCGTCCTTAACATTTGGTCAACAGTGTATATTGATAGACTGATTCTATCACATTTCGCAATGAAACATACAATAAAATACCTAAATTCTATAAAGTTTAGTACAGTCACTGGCGGATTTTGAAAATTTGAGCCACAGACTTAAAATCTATTTGAGGGTCATCCCGTACCCAATGTCATAAATTCCCCGCCGGCTTAACAAATCGATGTACATTGCCGGATTTTGACATCTTCCTGTCGGGTCTCTAGTCACGAGGCGACCGCCTCTAGTGCCTATACGAAATATCACCATTGACTTAGATATCCTTTAAATCAAGTGTTGGAAAAAGATAATGTTTATTTGTATTAATCAATGTAAGCCCGTATTAATCAATGTTTAACGCAACGCAAAGGGTTCCCGGGAACAAAAAATTGTAAAATTATTCCAAAAATCACCACTCAAGAATGATATTTTATTAAATTATGTTAAAGTAGAGTTTGGCTGTAAAAATAGGGTTTGTTTAGACACCAAAACACGCTGGGATAGTTTGTTAGCGATGCTTGAAAGAATTTTAGGGTTAAAATCAGCAAATTCAAAAGCATTAATTGATATTAAAGAACAACAAATTTTGACTAAAGTAGAATTTGAAACTCCGACTGCAATTGTAGCAGGCTTGAAGCCCGTAAAAATTGGCCTAGAAAAACTACGCAGTCAAAACGCGAACATTGCTTTCATTGCGGACGGCAGAATGGCAAGATTTAAATAGTAGTTCGAATTTCATATGTATGCAGACTGGTAACTAAAAGTATAGCGCATGAAATATTCTAAAATATCTTTTAATTAATATTTCTAAAGAATACCTGCACTCTCGGTAGGAGAGAAATTGAGCTAACATTTTTCATGTGCTGATGTCGTCACTTCGTCTTGTTTAAAAACCTGCAGGATTCAAAATTCTTTGGTTATACCCAATGGGAAGTTAACTTACATATCCAAAATCCTCAAATTTGGAGTTTTTATTTTTTGCCCAGTGCTCAAGGCTAAGAAATGCATGACCATTAGTTTCTCTACTTCGGAAGAATTTTCGCCGTTTAGCGAAAAATATTACCGACGCCTTCGTTCAGTATCACTAAAAGACTAAATCACTGGCAAGAAGCAAAATCTTACATTACTATAAAAAGATTATTAAACCACTCGACGTATTCACGTACGCGGTACAGTTTGCATTAAAAAGACTTCGATTTCCAGAAATAAAAAGTTCATCCATCTTCTGATTTCGCTTAACTATTAAAAGCAATAATTTATTTAGCGATATTTGAAAGTTAAATAAAATGACATATACATGCAAAGATGAGTGTTTCTACGTTGAAGTAGAGGAATCCAAATTGCCAGCAATACTTGATTTTATTTCTATCATACAAAGTCTTCAATCAAGAATTTTCCCATGAGAAATTATATCCTTGAATTTTGCTTTTAAGATCAACTCAGGACCGTTGTTAGAAGGATTGCGAAAATGTTGATCTGGATTAAAGCAAAAGCGAAATGGAAAAGGAAGAGTCATGTTTAGATTAGAATGCATAACTGAGTCACATTCGTTATAATTTTGGATTTAATATCCTTCTTTAGTCACGATATTCATTCTTTACGTTTTCCAACTTCATCCCTCTGCCTCTGACTTTGATCGGCAGTAGTTGCTTTTTCGTCGGCTGGCTCTGTATTCTGAATAAAATTGTAATTTCTTTTAATCTTACGAGAAGTGACACCATTATTTGCAATTTGATTAGTTGAGAATATTAAAAATATATTATCGCCCTGCAAAAATTTGTAAGTGTAAGCGATTAAGGAGAACGTATACGTTTGATAACTGACCTAAAGTATTCTTTGTGCAGACCGACACGTAACTTGAATAATAAAAGGAAATTCGAAAGAAGAAAAAAAAATGTGGAACGCTTCACGATTTTGCGTGTCGTCCTTGCGCAGGGGCCATGCTAATCTTCTCTGTATCGTTCCAATTTTAGTATATGCACTACCCACAGAGAAGAAGAATCAGAGGTCTCACTCCCATAGACCCTAATGGCAACTTTTTTAACATTGAACGTCACATAGACAGTACGCCATCTATCGCGGACTACGGAACTAACCAAAATACGTCAGCGTGACGTCACTGCGACGCAACAGGAAACGAAACCAATACTTATCGTCATGACAACGATGCAAACAATTATTAAAGTATTTATTGTATTTTTAACTCGTTTTCCGACGATTATTAAATTTAAGAATATCTAATTTCTTTTGATACATTGTTAATTTGATAGCCTAAATCGTGTAATTTTAAAATGTTTTTTCTCTCACTAAACTCAATAATTCTTTAAATACAGAAATTAAAAATAAATATGGAACATTAAAAAAAATTTATTCGTCTCTTGTAGAGTACCAATAATTTAAAACATATGGATGTATAATTTAAGAAGTATAAAGTATTTTTCAAAATATTAAATTTCATTTATTCTTTATCAAAATTTTCATATTAGATCCTATATTAAAAAAAACTGCAAGAAATTAAATTTTGTTGATAAAGTTAATATACTATCTCTTTCAGAATACATTAACACTTCACACATAAATTAATTTTTAAGAAATAAACATTCATTCTTATTCAAGATAGAATGTAAGAAAATTCATTTGCGATTTTTTTTAACTCTGCAAGAAGTTAATTTTTGTTGCTTAAGTTAATACTATACTATCTTTTTCAGAATATTTTAAAACTTCAACTATACAAGATACAAAAATTGATAGAATGCAATTTCCATAATGAAAATTTCTTTATGATTTTTAACTCTGCAGGAAATTCATTTTTTAAAATTATGTTAATATTATACTATTTCTTTTAAAATATATTAAAACTTCACCAATACATTAAATTTTAATAACATTCATTATTATTCCAGATACAAAAATTGATAAAATGCAATTTTCATACAATAAAATTAATTTTTGAAGTTCATTTTTCTGAATTTTTCCAACCCTAACAACAAATTGTTCTACTAAGTTGTTATAATAAATGTTTAATACTCAACATAATGTAACTTTTTTTATTGAACCAACATAATAAATTACAAAACATTGCAACTGCATAACATTTCTAACAAACATTGATTAGAAACCAGAGTGATTTGTTGTGTATAGTTTAAAAACTCCTCTCTGTGCTTCTTCTCTGTACTTCTTCTCTGTGGCACTGCCGAAGCTAGTACACGTACGAACGAATGCAGATTTCTATATATACCATACGTATTTACTGTTATTTATCTAGTGGTGCTGCACTTGACATAACTTCATTACGATGGGTAATGTGAAATTGTTAATTAATGAAGTTTCAAGAGCAGAAATCAAACTTCTCGTCAGTTTCGCAAAACACAACTTCTGTAAAAGCTGATCATTTATGAATGGTCTAAATTTAAACTTCAAGAAACAAATGTATCACTGAAGAAGGCCGTCTAAAGTGTGATGTAATTATGCGATTTGCGTTAAATTAGGGTTGAAAATTAAAGTAATGTTCTATAAACGGGAACTGAAAACCGATTTAAAAAATGTCCAAAGTGTTTTCTTCGTTACTTATGACAACTTAATTTCCAACAGCAGAAGAAAACTAAAATACGAATGAATGGGAGAATTTCCGAATGCGGGTAGTGAATGCGAAGTAACCAGCTACGCAATAAACAACATCTAATAGTATTATTTTCATCATCGAGAAAGACACAACAAGCGGTATCTCTCTAAGGATTTTCAAGTTGGATTCTAGACGCCATCTCAACATTGTTGTTGATAGTTAAAGAGAACGATTTTATTATTATTCCAAAAGATTTTCATGCAAAGTAGGAACGTTTTGAGCGAGATATTCTTCATCATGATAGAATGCGAAAATATGTTTTAACAGTGTGAAGAAAATCTATATTTGATGATCTTATTACCAAGAATCTTTCTCGACATGAAAACGTTCTTAAGCCAATTTACCACTTTTACAAATACGAAACAGCGCATATGAAGTTTTGTTCGGTACATTGGGGGCACACTTACTTGCACTGGGGATGCCTTGATCAAGAAGGAGGCTCCCCCGAGCAGAGGTCCTCCATTGTACTTCGGAGGGTTGACGTTCGCCACATCCGCAAATCGCGGTTGCTTGGTGTGCGCAATTTTTGGAAGAATGCAATCCCATATCATTCAAAGAGAAGTAATCACGGGAACCATTCCCACCCACTAGCTGAACAAAAGGCTCCTCAGCAGAAATAACATTTAACTCAAACGATGCCATTCATAACAGCCGACTTACTATAAGCTCGGGTTTTCTTTAATAACCTGCGATTTTTTCCATCTTCTTCGCCTCAAACTAAGAAGTGATCCTAGCACTGGGAGCTAGCTTAAGCACCTCTATATGGCTGATGGTAGGATGAAGAAAACTCAGAAACCCGGATAGTCGGATTAATAATAACGGCTGCAAACGTATACTGGTAGAATAATTGTTTTATTCGACAGAAAATACAGTATAACTAACATATAAATATACTGTTTACGACGATAAGCATGTCTACAGCAATGCTTTCTTTAGTCCCAGCGGAATTTTTCTTTACTTGATGTATTTTCAACCTGCGTACAACGATGATCAATTTTAGATGTACCTGTCTACAACGACAATATTACCTCCTTAGAAAGCTGGTACAGTACGATCCCACCACACGATCCAGAATGTGAGATAGCAGGGGATTCCAGAGGAGGGAGCTAGGAACTGGAGTCTGTAAAGGGAGGAAGCTCTATGGGGTGTTAATGATAGGAATACGTATAGAAGTTTGTTGCCTTTGTTTTCCGTTGGGAAATGTCAAATCTATTCATTCGCAGTTAACACTTCTGACTGACCACTTGTTCTTTGTAGTTCGTTTTTAATGCGTTAAAGCCTTGAATCAGAGATGGCGTGGCATAAAATACTGGCATTTAAAGACATTACGTAAAACATTAGCAATATTATGAAATAAAATTATGCTTTCATCCCCCTTTTATGCATACTTTTATTCTTAGTTTAACTAAAAGTTTCACTATGAAGTTCTCAAAAAAGTTTAAAATTTACAGTTTATAAATACAATTTTATATCAGCGAGTAAATTATAAGATGAAATAATAAGCGCAATAAAGTTATTTAATATAATAGAACATGCACACGTGTACAAGAGCTTGATGCGCAAACGCTCAAACTGTATACAGCGACAATTTGTCTATGACAATATTTTTCTTAGGTCCCTACATTATCGTTATAAACAACTGCATCTGCAGAGAGTGCAAAGTTGGCTTTCTGAGGAAACAAGTATCAGTTAAGCTTATTTCATCAGTGGACAGTCCTTCAAGTCAGAATAAGTTTCATTTTTTTCCTGTTTTCTGGCGGAGGTGAAAATGCCCGGTGTGAGTTTTCAATGCAGATGGGAACCAGTGACCGTTTGTTGCTAATATTGCGATGAAAGCTGGACGTGGAGAAAAACGCTGACTGAAGAAACGGCTCCACAAAGGGGACTAAAGTTGGGCATTCGCTAAGAGAGGTCATTTGGAGCGCTTCGCTCCAAATCGTTCCAATTTTCAGCCCATCGATTTAGGTGGGGTATTCACGTAGGCTTCAAACCACGTCACCGATCACTACCATCGTCTCATACTTTTTCTCCCACTTTCAAAACGGGATCTCTGCCCCTCCCGATTTCAGCACCATCTCCCCCACGATCTACAATTTGTGGTTTTCGATTTTGTGAGGGAGCATCGCTCCCCTTGTCCAGAGTCGTATTTCAGTTTTATGTCTCAACGCGCCAAATGGAAAACGAAAGAAGTTGTATTTACAAACTTTTCGCCGGACTATGCCGATTTTCATCGGATTTTTGCTATGACGAAGGGTTTTGCAGCAAAGTGCTCAAATTGGTTTGGAGCACTCTTAGTGAATGTCCAGCTTAAAGCGTTATATTTGTCTGAGCATGTGCTGTCAAGGAAAACTAATCATGAAAGAACTTCTGGAAAACTGAGGTAGAATCAGAGACGGGGCGATAATACCGGAGTATCGGAAGAACCTACGATCATGCAATCCAGACAGGTCACTAATGTCAATGTTGAAGTTTGCTGCAGCAAAAACACTTTAGCATAATTCGAAACAGGTTAGGTAGTGTTGCCAACTGAACCAGTCCTGGGACGTTTACAGAATACCTCTGAGGCTGGAACAATTGTCGAGCAACAGGGAGTTGAAGGGGTATATAGATGCTTGGTGTGTTAGTATTAGCGAGCCTGGGCACCATAAAGGCAAAATATTAGTTCGCGCATGCTGCTTTTTAATGTGAAATATGATAGCGGGCGATCCGGGTGCAACGTACCCTCGCTAAGCCACTGGACTGGAATCAGAATAACTGAACACTGATTCTTTAAGCAGTTGGGTAAGTATAGAATGTCTTTAATTTATTTTTTGTATTAAAACACATTACCAATCGGATTTAAAAGCCTACATAAAAGGGCAAAGAAATAAAAAAAGAAAGAATCTGAAGTTCTGAAAAAATCAGAAGTTGTGAATGAAAATTCTTATGGGCGAGTTTTCTGGTTTGTTTACTTAAATTAAAAACCTTGACTTTATTTGCACTACTTTTGTACTTCCTCTCTGAAGATGCCTTTGGTTTAGCATTACACCGGAATTACGTAGTTACCGCATTTTAATATAAATAAATAAGACAGAAACTTGTCCATACTCCTGAAATATTAACCTTCGTTCACAGCTCTAGTGCGATCTACCTAGTTTAATTTGAGTAACTGCAAGGATTCCAATAAATATTAAGAATTTCGTTTCAAAAAGAGAATTCAGAAGTCTTTGCATGCTTATTAAAAATTTATTTACTTGATATTTCATAAATCTATTCTATTCTGTTATTTCCCATGAATATTGCGTCACTTCCTTCCTTACGTCAATTAAGCGTCTAGACAGTACGCCCTCTATTTGTTTGATTGCATCCATTAAACCTCACTAGATGGCGCTTTTTGAGCGAATTTGCCAGGCCTTTAAATGTTAATGGAGTTAAATTTAGATTTCCAAGTGAAAGGCAATTTATGCTCGTGCGTGAATATTTTTTCGTGTGTTTGATGCATAAATACTGTAATTAATCGAAATTTTGTGTGTTTCCTTTGTGTCCAAGCTTGTTTACATTCACCCATTGGCTGGACACTCTGTGGGTTGCCTAGCAACTCAGGTAAGTGAAAATTCTTGGTCTTTGTTTACAGAACATGCATTATTTCTGTGGCTATTGCATAATTTAATTACCATTACTTTGACATTGCACCCAACCTTTTAATAGTTAGCTACTTTATTTCGGTTGTTCAGATATTAAAAGAAAAGCAAGCTATTTAATTCTGACAATGTTTTAAATATTCTATAAATAGTTTTTATCTGTTAATAATTTTTTGTTTACTTTTTTTACTGTTAGCTTGAAAACAAATAGTTATCGCAGTAAAATAATAGTAAAATGTTTATAAAAATACATTATTTTCCAGAAAATTTTTTTTAAAGAAATTTCATTTTAAAATTTTTTTTTTATTGGAAATTAATAAATAAACTTGCGAAAACGAAACTAAAATATTTCAAATAAACAGTATCGTGCTTGGATTCGTTTCCTGAACACTTGTCATCAGTTTCACTCGCATGTTGCCACCTTCATTTTAGTTTAATAATTTAATAAAAAGTGTGGGTTTTTGAAATGTTTTCCGAGAAATGATGATCGACATACAAAATTAATTCTAAAGTTTGATAGTTCGTAATTTATTCTTTAAAATATTGAAACGTCTAGAAAGAGTTTTTAGTTTTTCTTTTTGAAATATTTCATTGAATGAAACATTCTCTTTTGAATTATTTTTAATTGTGAATACATTCGAATTGATGTAAAATAACTATTAAAAAGTGTAAAGAGAGTGAAAAAATTATTTATCTATTTTGGAAGAAATTTATGAAAGATTTAATACAGTAGGTTTAAATGGAAAATAGTTGTTTATTATCTTTATCATTTTGCAATCCAGGTTAACTCCATAGAAAATGTGTAACTGAGTGTTATAATGTTTCATGTTTTGATTTTGTTCTGAAAAGTAGATTTTTTTTCCATAGAATTTTTATTTTATTTTTATTCTAACTACTATTTCTCTTAATCTCTTTAAAATAATATGACTTCTATGTTTAAGGATTTAACTTTTGTTTTTAATGCTGAGGTTGGCACAGTATTGTTAAAATATAACCTTAGTTTGAAGATTATGATTTCCAATCCATCACTAACTTATGTGTAACGGAATTTAACCTTAGCTGTGAGGGCTGAGATTTTTAGTATTGTGCCATTATAAATGTATTTGCCATGTAGGAGGGTTCGACAGCATTATTAAATGTGCTTGGAATTGTAGTCCCTTTGCACTGATATATGTATTTGAAATGGTTTTGTATTTATATCTTCTGAAGCATGCCTATTTTGATCAAAATATTGAGTAAACTACTAAATACGTGCTTAGTGCTTGAACAGATCTGTGTATTTTGTTCTGGATATTACTTGACATTGAATGGGCTCATGCTTTTCACGAGTTTGTCTTATAGTAATATCTTGTTATTATGGCTAAAGAACATTAGATAAGATAATGTATTAGAAAGAATATAGGGGATGAAATTGGAATTTCAGATATATTAATGGCTATCGTGCATGAGGTTCGATAGTCATTAAAATGTTGGTGTTACTATAATACTTTTGTGTTGATCAGTGGCAAATCCGGGGGGGAGGGGGTATCAGGCTGCAGTCCACCCCCAGAGCTAAACCAAAATTCTTGATTTGATTTAAAATCACTAAAACTGTTTGTTCTTAATTTTCATTAAAAGAAAAATAATAAAATCGTGACAACATTGCTTTCTAGCTTGACGGGCTCGAAAATTTTTCTAGTCATTCCACTTGTACTTGTAGCAGTGACGCGGTCGAAAACATTTTTTGGTTAGGAATTTTATTGTATTTTTTATTAAATTATTGAAAGTATTTTAATGTTCTTTATGATTCTTATTGTCAGATGAGGAAAGTCTGTAAAGTTAAGTGTTTTGGTTCACATAAACCATAAGGTTTGACATTTGTCACCATGATACAGAATTTTTATGATCTCAGCCACACCCCTCCCCTTCCCCAGACCTGAATCCTGGATTTGCCCCTGATGTTGATTACTGTGTTTTAAATTTTATCCTTATTGTTAAACGATATTAAATATTAAGGATAATAATTAATAAGGATAAAATCTTACAGTCAAGGTTTTGGCATCCATGCTACATTTCTCCATTCATTTGTGGTGGATATAGGTCATATACTGTGGGTTTAATTATAATCCTCTTCTATTGATGTACCTGTTTTGAATTTTATCCATATTTTTTTTCCATTTTTAAATAATATTAATAATCATTCATAGGAATAAATTATTACTGTCAAGTTTTTGGTAGTTTTGGTACTACATTGTTTTGGTTCCAATGTCTGGGTCTTTGGTCCAAGTCTTGATTTTAACCTGACAAAAGACTACTTAAAATTCATGGTTAATACTTGTCTGTGCCTACTTAGATTGCACTCCGTATCTTGGCATGCAAACTTAAGCATGTCAGATGTCTTGCCAATTTTACAATTTTTGATAATTGTATGCTGATTACTATAATCAGTGCTATACCTTTTAAACCAGTGGCATAGCATTGGAGGATATAAGATACACTGAGTACCATTCTTGAAGGCAGCTGTGAAGACGAAATATTGATACATTTATTTCAATTTTTAAATTGAATATGTTAAGGAAGGGGGGGAAAATAATACTTTGCCCTGAATGGCATTTATACGTGCTATGCCACTGCCTTGAAGTGATATATTTGCACTAAAACATAAATTCAAACTTTTACTGATGAAACTTTTTTAAATAGAAAAATTTGATGTTCTGTAGACTAATCACATGTATTTGAAATTAAAGTAAATTATCGTCTGCTCTGTATTTACTTTCCTCTGCAGTGATGCTTAGCAAGAATAAGTAGTTTTTTGGGTACATTATTTTTCTTCATCTTCTGCATATGTGGCTTAAAATGTGACAAAAAATCACCTATATTTTAAGCATCGCGACACCCCTGGAAACTGGCGCCAGGGTCATATATATACAACCGTAAACGAAATTAATATTTTCACCAACAGGTGGCGCTATTTATTTTGTTTAACAAAAGAAGAAACAAACAAAAAAGAACTGAACCTGAAATTTTCTTAGCAGTTATAAAGAGGAGGGGAGATTTCTTGTAAAAGGAGTGTTCTTATAATGAAGAATCAAAGTAGTGTGTAAATAATTGCTATTCAGGATACTGAGTTTCATGAAGAAACCACGCGCTTTTTTGCGTTATCCCCTCCTCAGAAATGACAAATCCACCAATATGCATTCTGTTTCTTTTGATTAACTGTATTAAATGCCATTAAATGATAAAAGTGATTGATATTTATTTATGTCAGTTAATTGTGAGCTGTTGTGTTGTACATACGTTTCATATGTATTCGCAAATAAAATACACGTTTATTCAAAACGTTTACGTCGATTACAAATGGCTATACTTCCTTGTAAACAACGATAGGAAGAAAAATTTTGGACACAATACAGAAGGAAGCTTTAAGTTTTGTTTGCGTACGTGGTAATTGCCCTATGTGACTTCCCTTGGTCGCAAGGACATCATCGGTGCGGTACTCCATTTCACTATGAGATGAAGCATTCTCTACGCGTACCTTCAGTTCGTTCACTGTTGCACTGAAGCATTCTCTACGCGTACCTTCAGTTCGTTCACTGTTGCACTCAAAAGAAGCGTCAAGACGGAATATTAACACATCCCAATGAAATGAAGACCCAAGAAGTAACTTCAGAAGGTTTAAACAGCCATATGGAGAATAAGCACGCGGCTGTCGAACGCGCAGCATAGTTGTGAACGCGCTTCACATTGCCTGATGTGAAATACATGTTGCCCGTGTGATCAAGGGAAGTCACATAGTGCATTTAGTACGCAAGCAAACGAAAATTTAAGCTTTCTTCTGGTATTGTGTTCAAAATCTATCTTTCTGTCGTTGTTTACAAGGAAGTTACAGCCTTTTCTTTTCGGTGCTGGTATTTTGAATAACCTTAAACATAATGAGATATGCATTACCCTAAAACGCTTAAGTTACATTTCAACAATCTGCTTTTATTTCTGTAGTTAGGAGGAATTCTCTATTAACTGTTTGTGGCTGTGATCTAAGTACACGGTAGTTAGAATTAAAGTATCCCTTTCAACAATAGTTTAGGGCAGGGGTGGCGAACCTTTATGTATCAACGTGCCATTTTTTCTAAAAAAAATGTTTAATGAGGTCATAGACGTGCCGTCAATTAGTACCGTCAATGCTTCATAGTGAACTTTGTGATCGGTTGCGTGCCCAAAATATTGTGTCTCGTGCCATCAATGGCACGCGTGCCATTGGTTCGCCATCCCTGGTTTAGGGGAAAAAGTCAATGGTCGTGAGAACGCCAAATCTCAGTAATAATAGACTTTTCAGAGCACTGGAAAGCGAATAACTCACATTCAGTTAGAAAGAAGAAGCTTCTGCTAAAAATGGCGATTTTATATCTTAAAATTGTTTATCCGCGTCAATTAAATTGACATCTGGGTGTTTGGTATTTGTGAGTGCAGGCTCGCCGAGAGAGGGTGCAGAAGAGACAAAACTCCCCGGGGCTTGGGCTAAGAGTGTTTTATATTTATCCATGAGAAATGGAGCCTGGAATGAGTTCAACCAATGCCAGATTTCCCATAGGGCGTCGCAAATTAAGGGGTGGGGGGTATATACAGAAGAAATAACCAAATTAAAAAATACTGAAAATTTCAAATAAATTTCGGTACTGCCTTGAAAAGGCTACTTAAACTACTGCTTTTTAAATTTATATCCTAATACATTAAACTCATCTCTACAGTTTGCGTTATCTTGCTCAGTTACAGGCATACAGCATTTTTTGTTTCTCTCACACACACTCGGTATAAACCACGTGTTAAAAAAACGTTTTGGGGGTGGGAAGGGCGTAAAAACGTTCTTTGATATAAATACTAGCAGTACGCGCACGGCGTTGCCCGTGGAATCAGGGCTTTAACAAAAAAAAAAAAAAAAAACCGCCGCCCACAATGACATGAAAAAGTTTTGAGAACAAAATCAAAACAAAAGATACACATTATTTGATTTTCCTGCTTATTTTTTTTTTTTTGCGCTACAGTACAGAGTACGTTAATCCAAAACAATATTACAAAATTGGAACGTAAAAATGATTATTATACAGCAAGCAAAATATAAATCAAATCCGAAAATAATAATCGAAGTAATTCATTCAGGTGAAAGTCATGACGTATCCTGCGCGTCCGCCAATCAAAATTGTTCAATTCAACCAGTTACGTTCCGAAGAAGTGCCGCGCGAGGAACTCGATCGAGGAAAATAACTCAACCGTCCAGAAAAAAATTAATTAAAAAAACACGGGGAAAGATATTTTAACCGTTCTTGTTTTAAATCCGACAGAACCGTTCTAGTTATAAGCTGAAAAAAATTGAAATTAATAGTGTTATTAGAAAGTCGGATGCAACAAATTTAAAATCAAAAGTAACATCTCGATGCCAAAACTGGGTATTTTTTTAAAATTTCTCAAAATTCAGTAAATTGCGTTAGAAATTCAAAACTAACTTCATTAGAACAGAAATCGCGTGCTCTTTCCGATGGTGTATCTATTTTTTTCGTACAGTTATTTGAAACCATTCTATTGAGAAATTAGTGCGAAAAATCAACCAAAACAACACAAAACATTAAATAAAAAAATTCTAGATTAAATTTTAAAATTTCGGCTTCGAGGTGCATTCAGTCACCATTACGACTACCTGTGTGCCAAATTTCATGACTGTAAGTGCGATATATTCGTCTGGACATCGCAGACAAACACACACGCACACACACAAACATTGCCTTTTATAAGTATAGATATAGTTCCTTGAATTTAACTAGATTTTTACATTTATTATCCCAGAATATAAGACTCGTATGTTCTCATTAATTATAATCTAAATTTCACAAGGTAATCAGGAGTCAAATTTTCGTAACAGCATTTGGTCATGGTCGTTGCTCATTGAGTCTTCTTTATTTACCGTTTGTAGGTATTTTTTTTTATGAGTGGGGGTGGATCATTAATGGGACCGTCCAGTTTTTAGGTAGCTTGTCCCGTTGTTCTCAAGCACAGCTTCGGTAAGCCAAAACGTCCCGTTCTCAGAAAGAGAGCAACCCATGGTGACAATTTCAAAAACGGCGCGAAGATTTAAAAAAATCGGTAATATCTACTAACCTGGCGATGACGGGACATGTGCTGTACGTCTCACACGTGTTCAAGTCTGTCAGAAGCCTGCTAGCTGGCACATATTTCTTCGCACATGATACTGCAAAAAATACAGAATGAAACTATGAGCTGAAAGTCGGCGGGTCGAATTTTTAAAACACTTTAACACATCATTTGAATCACGCGAACTTTCCTGTAATAATTGAATATATTCTGTCTGTCCGTCACTTTTCTCTGTGTATTAGTTGTGGATGAGGAAAAAAAAACACAGTTGCAAGCCGTAGTTCTTAAAGCAACGTTAATTACCAAAGTAAATTTTGTTAATAAATAAACACTAAAGAAATCTGCGTTTCCTTGAATGCATGTCCCATTACCTGAAAATTAGTAGATGTCAGTTTTGAGGGGAAAAAATAAATGATCACGTTATGCATGCCAGTACTTTGGGCATGCGTAAGGCTGGGCTCTCCGCGGCCCCCTGTGAATATCTATTGCTCTCCCAAACCGCTGACAATCCATTACTGATGTGCATCAAGACTTTGATTCAATTATTCTAGACGAGAATTGAATCTTGTTTATTGTTTAGCAACGGATTCGGAAACCCTCCGCGCTTTTGCGCATGCGCCGGACGGAGTTATTTTCATCAAAATAGGGGGAAAGTGAAGAATGGAAGGGTTGTGTTTACATTTTACTGAGCGTGATCTAACAAAGAACTCCGGAAATGCGCTCATATGACTCATTGCCTGACACCCCTTTCCGGTGTAAAATCGTCCAAAAGTGGTAGTTTCGGAATCCGTTGCTGAACAGTATATTAGGGGCTGTTCATCTGTCTTCAGCCCCCCCCCCCCGGTCCTCAATTTTGGAACTTCTTTTGCGTCATTCTTGTCACCGAGATTTGTCGTTTTTGTGTCCTCTTTTTAGTTTTCCCCTGTTCTATAGTGTTCTGGGTGGTCAGGCTTTTTATAACTTTTTATTAGTAAGTAGTAACTTTTTAATTTTAGGCTTTTTAATAGTAAACGTGTTTTCTAATTTTCATTCAGATTCTCATTTTCGCATTAATGATGATAACTTTAATCCTTTCCAACTCAAATTATTTTTGTGAGTAAAACAAAAATAAGAAATTGAAAAATAATTAGAAATATTACATATTTAAAATTTCGCAATTACATATTAATTATTTTCTTAATTAATTTAAATTATTCATTCGTTAATTTGTATTCAAATCATGTTGCCATCTAAGCCCACATCAAATCTTCTCCAGCCTAAATTAAAAGTGGAAATGCATAGAAAAGCACGTTACTCCCATGATGCAAATGGCATCACAGGCCCGGAAAGGATTAACTAATCTTAAACCCCATCTCTGTTTGATACTAAAGTTTCTGGGGTTTATTTTGTGAATGTTTATCTGCAATATATTCCAGAGTGATTCAGCATAATGTCACCGAAATATCTTCTCTTTTAGAGGGAAATATTGATCTTTTGCGGCTATGCTGTTGGAAGAAGGCCAGCATTCATCGCCCACGTGCTTTCCTGTTCCGTAACAATTATAGAGAGAACTCGACATAATAATAGTTATTATTCTGTTCTAACAGAATTTCTAATTTTCATCGTGTTTAATACTGTAAGAAGTCTGATTTAAGTTCCTTTCCTGAATGCGGAGGAACTTATTGGTCTAA
>BGPR01002801.1:121638-140105 GCA_013235015.1 Araneus ventricosus | reverse complement strand
GTCTTTTTTTAGTATGAATTGAATTTCCTGAATGCGGAGGAACTTATGGGTATAATCCAGCGGTTTCCAACCCTTTTTCATTCGAGTACCTCTTGATTAGTATTTTTTAGTACCCCCTAGTGTTATATCCCCCATCAACCATCCCTCAGCACAAAAGCGTCAAACGGCTCTAACGAACTAAATAAAATTTGTATGATTGATTTTCACTTTCTCATATACGAAGTATACAAAGAGAAAGTATTGTATTCGTCAAAAAATTCGAACTCGAGATTTTGAGGAATCTTCACGTTTTAGACCTCCCCAAGTCCAAAAAACACAATTTTGGGATTGTGTCTCTCTGTCTGTCTGTGAACACGATAACTCGAAAACTATTAGTGCTACGGGGATGAAATTTGGTATGTGACCTTTACACATAATTTGTAGGTTTCTATCAAATTTTTACGGGAAGTCTGAATGTCTGTCTGTCCGCGGTCATACGAACACTATAACTCAAAAACTTGAATAGCTAGATGGATAAAATTTGGTACACAGTTTTATCATCATGAATGTAGGTCCGTTTAAAAGTTTGGGCCAAATCCGTCAAAGGGTTGACTGTCTGTCGGTCTGTATAATTTACTTTTGAAAAGAATCCGTTATCTCCACGCGCATGCGTACTGGAAACAATCTTCTGTGCACGCGAAAGCTATGGAGCGAATTACGACAGTTTGTCCTTGAGCCGGCAAGAGCGGAAAATCGGTACGCATCTCTTTGAATTTGATTCTTTACCTAGATATTTTTCAATCACTATAATGAAAAACCTTCTGATAGTCATTGGATTCTGGGTAACAGTAGGTTCGAATTGTTTTAGCCACGCGGGGGAAAGTAAAACGGCACCTTTTTGGGAAAGTATACGAGAAAGTTTAGGGGAGAACATTCCCGCTGGTTTGACTTAATATTTCATTCCGTGTTTGAAAATAGTGTTAGTTCGATGTTAGAAATAATTGCGCATTAACTTATGATGAGAGCTAACAAAGACTCAATTTACTAGATATTAATCTACTTCTTCCTTTTTTTCTTATTTCGTAAATAGGCTTTCGGACTCGTAAAATTTTCACTTTCATTTTTCATACGAACTTGAGAAAAAGAAATTCTGGAACATTTTTATGTTTTGTGTTTTCCGCCATTGCCCAGATCTCTTTTGCGTACCCCTCACTGGGCCACCGCGTACGCCCTGGTGTATGCGTACTGGGATCCTCTGGTGTAATCTTTTCAGGCGAGTTAAGACCAGCCAAGATATTATTATTAGCCAGAATATTAAGTTGAGAAATAATTCATGAGCGTTCTTTTCTTTCTATTTTTTAAAAATCTCTGGTCGTTTGACCTGGATTTTCGTGAAGAAGTTGGTTTAGTCCGTTTATCGAACTCCATTGGTGAGCAATGTGCGGTCTATCTTTGAAGTCAAAATTCCTATTTTTGTAGCACGAGAACCTTTAGCGGATGGTACTTTGTAGCATTTTTCCTTCTCCATACTAATAACTCGTCTACGAATCGGGCACACGAAAGCTACACATCGATATTTATTTCTTGCGAACAAATGTTTATGTGTTCACATTGCACATGGCGGTTTTACATAATCTGATTGCATGCCAATATTTCGATACTCAACGCTTGCACTTCTTCCGGACAACAGTTGTCACACTGCCAATGTTGCTTGGTAGAAACCCTCATGTTCAACTTTTACCCTTTTAAAAATCCATAGGGTTTTATACTTTTATCTAAACTTGTTCATTTTAACACAAAATTCGATTATTTTTAACTGTATTAATTATTACTTTTTATTAAACTACCTTGTAAATATTGTAGCCTTTCATTAAACCTTGGGACCTTGTTTTTACCTATAGAGAAGCTGTTTTAGCACCGGCAAATTAAATCGTTCTTAACGCAGTATAGCCAACATCCTGGTTCTTGCGCTACAAAAAGCCCAAACCAATCTTTCGCCATACACAATATACAGCACAAATATTGCAAACAGCTTCAGCAGCCTTAACACCACGCTAAAATGCAAAGAGGAAATGGTGTTGAAAATGCTCAGTTTTGTCCTCCATGGCTTTCCGTTTTAATGGTCTGAAAATACATAAACTCTACAAGATAGGGTGAAACACGCTATCTTGTAGAGCGAAAAAGAAGATCGAGGATTTACGATTTAGAAGGGGGTCTTATTTTTTATTTATTTATTTATTTTTCGTCTTGACCGAATCTGATTTGCAGTTGTTTAGTCCATTTTTTAAGGCAATTTTCCTTTGTCTCTTGAAGCGGATTGAAAAGAACTTTGGCTTGAATAGGGAATAATAGCCTTTGCAGCTGAAAATCCCATAAACCCCCTTTAATCAACAATCTTGTGGAGCATGAATTCTTTTAAAACAACATAAAACATTTTGCCACGGTATTTTATTTCTGCTTGCTTTTTTAAATTTGAGGATAAAAAAATAAACCACACGATTATGAATTATTCCTCAAACCAATAGTTTCAATTTTTTTACTGCATTTGAATTAAATGTACTGGCTTGATTTTTTTTTTTTTACTTGTGAGTAAATAGTTCGCGTTGAAAAATTCTAAGATGGTTGTTTAGACTTAAAATATTAACTCCCTACGAATTCTTTTTCCCAGTTTTTACTGTTAGACGCAAAGAATGCGGTCACTCTGTTTTAATGCATAATGGCTGGTCCCTGGTCGTTATTCGTTGAAAAATCATTAATAAATGTTATATGTAGGGTTGCCATAATTACCAAGCTTTAATACGGGACTTTTCAGTGCTAAATAAATAAAACATGAAAAAAGTGGGTAGGTAATGGTTTATTTTACTCTTAATAAAAAAATTCAATAAAGTTTAAGCAATCTAATAAAATGAACACGTAGAATAAATAATAAAATAGATGCAAGGCTAATCCTTTTCATCCCAGTCATATTAAGGTGATTTTGCTTTCTTAATTATATCATTTTCTTCTTTCCCATAATTATAAAATTCGGCGCAAGTCAATTTATAATTATAATGACAAGTCAAAATTGCTTCATCTCTGTCCACTGACAACTAGTTTCTTTCGCCCGACCATTAAATTGTCATTAGGGAAAATATTCTCTCCACATTTGCATTGTGGTTAGAATGGCAAATACAGGGTGACAATTATTGAGCTATATGAAGAAAAACCTTGATAACTTTTGAACCGTTGGCGAGATTCAGTTACAACTTGGCGGTTGAATGCAGGGCATGTTGGGATTTGTTTTGAGCATGCGCACTCTTATTGTTCATTTTTCGTTGGAAATGTCGAAATACAGCGTTTCTGAGCGTATATCGATCGTCAAGGCCTACTATTCGAGCAATAACAGCCCGATTGAGGCTCAAAGAAAATTTGCGACCGAGTACAAACTGAAGATAACCGGTCCAAGTGTTATAACAATCAAAAATGAGATTGAAAAGTTCGAGGTAACTGGAAGTGTCGATGTCTCGACACTTCAGCGATTTTGCAGAATTTTGCTCTTCGTCTGCGCCACGTCATAGCCATTGATAGCAAGCATATCGAACATGCCATATGCTAAATCCGAATATCTGTAGTTACTTTTAAAATTTGAATAAAGTTTTTAAACACAGTAGTTTTTTAATTTTATATAGCTCAATAATTGTCACCCTGTACGTATTCGCATAGCTTTATTAAATATGACTTATAACCAATATAATGAATATACTTTGCATCTTCAAAAAACTTCAGCCATTTCCTCTTCCATACTCAAGTTTCATAGTTGCTTCGCAGTTATGGATGGTATTATTTTTCTTTAAATAATCTTTTAGATATTGTACAAACTAGTTGAATAGAATCTCAGAGTTGTCGATATCGATCATTGATACTCGTAAATATGCAATAGTACGTTCTATTTTTTCCCATTCAGGAACTTGGTTGAGAGTCATCCGAAAACGGGACAAATAGTAATACGGGACTCAGTAGTGAAATACGTATGGCAACCCTAGTTATATGTACGTTCGTACTATGTTAGTGTAGAAATAACAGACGTCCCCTTCCGGACAGTCCGGGTTTACACTCTTTGTCTCGGATCGGCAGTATCCCGTATTGAAGTTCGTCTCAGGAACCGAACTTGGATGACGGAGCCCCAGATTAGCCGAGAGAATCCCGAATTTTCACTGTTTATCCCGAATTCAAAAAAATTACCGGAATCGTCCGGAATTTAAGTTATATATACCGGATTGTCTGGAAGTTTAATTTTAAATAAATAGCTCATATTAAAAAATGTAAATTGTATTGAATTTTAAAAAAATAGTTCAATTCATTTACCATACAAATAAAATCAGATGATTCCAATTAATTTATTGGAAGAATATGAGATTGAATTAATTATGCTTAAATAAGTTTTTTTGGAAAATAATTCCAAATAAAAATATATCCTAATAGTGTTCTCACAAGAATCCACCGCGTCCGAAAACGAACATTTTAACAATTTGGAAGACAGCAGTTATTTTTTCCCGCCCTTTCTGACGCATAGTTTGAGCAGCGCTTTTCCTGCTGGTAGGCGTAGATATTTTTCTTTTTAAGTTCTCAATTTGCATGAAACCACCACAATGAATATCCTGTGGGAACGGCGCGGTTGACAGACTCTAGTGTTCTGACTCTTCTCTTCAGTGCTTGCAGTGTCTTCTTCATTTTTAATTAGAACTTTTTTCTTTCTTTAATCTCACTTTTTCTTTTGGTTCTCTTAACTGTGCGATTCTAGCAACAGTCACAAGTGAAGAATTATAAAAAATCAATTTATTGCAAAATACGTAGTTTGCTTTAAATTATCTAACGACCTATTCTCATAATAATCCCAAATTGATAGTGGTTCGTTGTGAATTTTTGAATTTTCATTTTACGTGAAAGACTGTAGTCATCAAAAAGTTTAATTTCTGGATTTTGATGTTTTCCACCTTCCTGCGTTCGAAAAATTCATTGTAACTATGAAACTACAGAAAATGATAACATTTACAAAAAAATTAATATATACTCACATCCACATACATTTGAAATTATTTTATTTAGTTGCTTGCACATTGTCATTCGTTTCTAAGAAAAATGTTAGATACATGTGTTTTTGTAGAAGTTCACTTTAATTAAAATTTATTTTTTAAAAACGTTGTAGAAAGCAAAGAAAAATAGCACAGCAACAATACATTCTATGTTTATTATTTTTTCAGATTGATTCATCCCCATTATGGTAATCATTTGCTATCGATAGCTAATGGTTGCCATACGTCCCGTATACACGGGACTGTCACCGTATTTCACTTCTCAGTCCCGTATGCATAAAAACCAATCCCACTATAGACGCCTATGGGGAGTGTTTTCGATGCCACTAGTTGGCGATATTTCGCTTTTTTGGCGAGAAATGCTTTGTAAAGTTTTTCTATTTCGACGACGACCGAGAGTCGCAATCTGTTATAAGGATGTAAACATTTCTACTTTGTAGTTTTTTTGTGTGTATGTATGCGACTTAAAATAGAATGAATTCCTTCTTGAATGTCTTAAAGTTGAAAATAATTTGTTATTAGTTGTTAATTGTAAATAAAGATGGAAGGTTTTCAAAACACGATGAAGAAAAAATCAGTTTCGCGCCAATCAAAGTAAACACTGAAACCCTAGCGGGCACAATGGTCAACTTGGCGTGGTAAAATACATTCTCATAGGCGCCTATAGTGGGATTGGTTTTTATGCGTCCCGTATTGCTATTCGTCCCGATTTTGTTCCGTTTTTTCCCCGTCAATGTGAATGTGGGGAGAATATTTTCCCTAATGTCAACTCAATGGTTAGATGGAAGAAACAGGTTGTCAGTGAAGACAATTGAAGCAAATTTGATCTGTCATTATAATTATAAAATGACTTGCGCCCAATTTTATAATTACATGAAAGGAGAAAGTAATATAATTAAGAAAGTAAACTCAACTTGAAAATATGTCTGGGCTAAAAGGGCATCTTTTTTATTATTCTACGTGCTCATTTTATTAGATTGCTTAAACGTAATGGATTTTTTTTTTATCTGAGTAAAATAAACCACTACCTGCACCCACATTTTTCATGTTTTATTTATTTAGTACCTAAACGCCCCATATCAATACTTGGCACTTATGGCAACTCTATCGCTAGTAAAAATTGGGAAGGCGAATTCTTAAGAAACTTAATTTTTTATATTTAAATCTCTTTAATATTTGTTTTTAATGAGCTGTTTGTTTATAAGTAAAAAACCGGATCATTTTGTTCAAAATCCGATTTGATTCGACTTTGAAAAAAAAAAAAATTCCCAGTGGACAAAGTGTCCGATACCAGAACTGCCCCGTCTTGGTGATTTTATGCATATCGTAGAATTTTGGAAGGAGAATTCTTCAGAAGTTAACTTTTTAAAATAATTAAATCTTGTTAAGTTTTAAAATAACTTAGACAAATCTGGGACCATTAGTCAAATTGAAACTGCCAGGATAATCCGGGATGTCTGGTCACTTTAGTAAAACAATTTGCATTCATTCCGCAGTAAAATGAATATGGAAAGATTTAAAATTATATTATTCTAGTCTTCGTTTTAGGAATGAAAATATGTTTTTTTTTTCCCTTACTTTTGTGTGAACGCATCAAAACAATTTTAATATAAATAAAAGTCATTGTGGGTATGTGGCTATGTTCCACATCTCCTCCTAAACCAATGGACTGTTTTCAACCAAATTTTGCACACTTATTATTCAAGACAAGGGGAAGACACTTATGAACTTTTCAAAGTCCAAAAGTTAATTAAACAGTCAGTTAATTAAAAATTAACCGAAACCGTTTTTCCGCAGTAACTTTGGAGCAAATTGTCCGACAAAAAATATTTTTATACCGTCTTAAAGTTCAAAGTTTTACCTTTTTAATGATACCACTTTTATATCTGTGACATTATTCTTTCAATTTTTATTAATTATTTAAAGTATGCTAATCAATCTACATCAAAAATATTAGACATGAAAGTATTTTAATCCCGAGCAACGCCAGGCATAACAACTAGTCTAATGATAAAAGGTGGATCCATAGAATATTCTGAGCACAGACCGACAATTCCGTCTTGTTTATAATGCGAATCCATGGAAATACTGATACCATTTTGTAAATACATGCTACCCAAACGTAGCTAAGAAATAATTTTTCCCCCCATAAAGCTATCAGCTGACTTAAAATGCATGAATCGATGTCATCCTATCGATTAACAACATTTATTTTGAGTAACGTTAATGTGTTCCACATTGATCTTTTGTGGAAAAAGAATCTATTTTTACTCCAACGAACTTTTACCCTTTTGCTAAAATTCGTTCTGACGTCATGACGGTCGACGGAGTGACGTCAGAATGGAATATTTGTTTCCCTCGGTGACGTAACCCGAGTAACGGCGCGCGTTACCTAACAGGGCTCATTTACGATAATTGCAATTCCCCTTGTTTGGGAAGATGGAAATGAAACTGTAACTGTCTGCAATGTTGCCAAATACATATTTATTTATGTGTCTGTTTTTACATGTGTTCCGATGCAATAGTCTGCGTTGCGATTAAAATTCTTTTACCACGTTTTAAATCATCGCGTTACAAAAATCGTCTGCTTCAGTTGATGGAAAGGAATTTTTAACGTCTCAAATTTTCAATGCGGTTTTAGTTATAGAAACTTGGCTTGAAATAAAGTGTTTCGTTTTTAAATAAATAGTTCGTATCAAATACTTTTTGATAAAATATTGAGGTTTAATTTTGAAAAACAAACTTCTTAAGAATTGTCTGAATCTGTCTATCTACTTCAATAATAAACATGGTATATCCTATTTTCGTCAATAATACAGCTGAGTATCGTAATTTCTTTGAATATCGCATATTTCTGTTCCTTGATTGACTCGATGTTTTCTATTCGAACGTGAAATGTTTAAATGCATTTAAGCAGTGATATTGGGTGAAAATGAATTTTTGTCCGTAGATTTAACATAGAAACTTTGACTTAGCCTGAAAAGCTCACTCAATGTTAAACGCATTTTTTTTCTTTCTTATTTTATTTTAAGGTGGTAATGAGGGTTTTAACGAACCTAACGATATTAAAGTTAGAGTCAGTTTTCGAGTTCGATAGTTGACTGATAGTTGTATTTTCATTTTTAAACAAACGATTTTAAAGGATTTCAGTTTAAATTTGTACAAAAAGAAACGAAAAGTTAAAGCCAGTGGTGGTAATTTAATAAAAACAGTCATTATAAACACACTTTCATTAGTGAATTAAAAAGAAGAAATTTTATTTTCTTATTTCTACTTTTTAGTCTTTTATTTATAATTCATTACTAATCTTGAAATCAATTTTTTCACTAATTCAAAATGTAATTCTTGTTGATTGATAATTAAGTTGCGAAAACGGGAATACATAAATTTCAAAACTCAAGCACATTGAAAAATGAGTGAAATATTAATAAGAAAATCCATCTTCACAAACCTGAAACTAGTCAATTTAAATAAAAGTCAATAAAAAAAAAATTGGATGCTCTACTCTGTTAGTATTGTTCCGCCCTGTACCGTCTGTCACTTACAAAAGCAGGCGCACATGATGACGCAGGTTCCTTGGATTGAAATAATTTAATTTAGCCAGTTATTTACAGTAAACAGCCAGAAATACGTGAAGAAATATGCTTATATAACTCAACCACAACAGAGCAGGAACTATACAAAAGATCACAGAGCTCACTAGGCTTTATCGCGTTGCATAGCTTGACCAACTCTAAAACTGAATTTCAGAGTAGCTGTCCGCCTTATATAGTCTGGCAAGGTGAGGCATCGAACTTTCTAGAAGTTTCCCCATATCTCGAGAACCAAGTTTCGTCGAGCCTTGAAACCTCGCGCTTCCCAAACAAGCAGTTGGCGCCAAATTCGGTCGACAAAATCGCCGCAACTGTAAAGTTTTAAGAGTCTCAGAAATTTAGACAGCGCACTTGGACCTGATCTTAATCTTTTACCACTCGCGATCTCGGTTTGACTGCAAAAATATTCCCTTACCCCACCGATACACGAAAAAAATTTCATTCCGAACATTTGAATCGATTGATGTTAAAAGGGGACTTCAGCATTCTCGGCGGTAATTATATTTTCGTTTTTAATTTGATGAAGGTGAATGCATCTTTGGTGTAAAAACGAGGCTTCTATCACAATTACGTTTTGGTACAGCATCAAAGTTGCTATGTGATGTTAGAAGGCTTCTTCGCAGAAGAGCCACTTTGACATCAATATAGTAGTTCTCTGCTAGGATGTCAGAAGTCCCGTTTTAACATAATCGATTCATTTGCGATGTGACCGACTGGGTCACAAATTTGAAGCATATCTTCCATTTACCAAATTTGGTGATATTTCGTTCACATACGCAGGAATAGACAGTCTGATAGAAAGTCAACCCATCGACGGATTTGGTCGGAATTTTCATACACATCCACAATTCTGGTGATAAAACCATGTGCATAACTTCTTCCGTCCTAGCTCTTTGCGTTTGAAAGTTATTGTGTTCAAATTTACATGGACCGCGTTTAGATTCCCGTTGAGAGATTTTGCCCAAAATTTGATTCAGATCGACAATTTTGGTACAAAAATCACAAATCAAATTTTTATCTGTCTCGTTCGTTCCGTCGTTCATTTATCGTGTTAATATACAAAGACAGACAGACTTTCAAAGATATTTTCGTCGAACCCAGGAAGACCTGAAATGTGGTGTTTAATCAAAATCTCGAAGTCGAATTTTTTGACAATTAAAACATTTCAGTTGGAATTCTCCCAATGAATATAGTTAACTAAGTATAATTTTGTTTGTCATTAGTTAGTGCGTCATTTTCCTTGCTTACTTTCTCGAATAGAAAATATTATAAGTCGAAAGAGCTTTCTGAAATATTTTTGTTTACGAATATTAAAAAATCTGATAAAAACTCTGACAATGATTTTGCGACACCATTTGAATCTATTCTTTTAAGAAGTTCGGGAAAAGAACAAAGGTTGTGAAGGAATGGGATTTTTCAAGCAACTGCCGTAAAAAGATCTTTTTCATTTACCATGAATAATTATTTCATTTCTGTGTTTTATTTTCCTGTGCAATAATAAGTAATGAGAAATGATTTGGGCTGAAAAAAATATTAATGAATAAATCAAAGATTTCGAATCTCTATTTTAAAGCAAACTATATAAAAGAATGAATCATTTTTTAAAAACTTTCCTTTGATGGAAATAAATGGAAACATTCTTGTATGAAAAGATTAATGAGAAGTTTTTTTTATCATTGTAAAGATCAATATTCATTGTATTCTGCAAGTTATACACAAAAGCATTGAAAGATAAATAAAACTTTTTCCGAAAACAAACGCTCAATTATTCCATTTATGGAAAGCAAACATCAGTTCGTTAAATTCCAGAAAAAACTGGCCAGACGATTAAAGGTTTCAAAAACAAAATTTATTTGTTTGTTTGAGCAGTTTTTTTTCCTTCTTTTTACTCTCCAGATTTTTTAAGAACGTTTTTTAACAAGCTCATTTTTATGGCTTGAATTAATCATTTATTTGTTTTCACATTATCCAGAATGCCTTTGATTATTCCATTCCTTACCTCTATTGCTCAGTTTTCAAACATTTTTTTAATTAAACGAAGACAGAATGTTTTACAATTGTTAAGTGTAGCATTTTGTAGTCATATTTTAATACAATGTATTTATAAGCTTTATAGGGTCTTTTAGGCTACAAAAGAAAATGTTAAATCTGAAGTTCGTGAAAAATATCCCAAGATTTTACTTCTGACTTCATATTAAACTTTGCTGCGTTCTTTACTTTTGTAGTCGTCGATGTGTCGAAGATGATGTTTGTTACTCAAATTTCTCGCTTACAGACCATCTACTTACCATAGATGTTGGTGGAAATTTGGAAAGAATTATGTAATTACTGTAAGAGACAGTATTTTTGAACACAGGTTATAAGCAACATCTTTTGTGGATGGAAGTATTCGAGAAAATCGAGGCAAGAACACTCCGGATTTTTATACTTTTTATTTAACTTGTTTCATTTTTGTAAATATGGAATATTTTAATTGATTTTTCACTCGCTTCCTGATGTGCTGCTAGAGTTTTCAAGGTTTGTTCACTTTTGTGTTCTTGGTGACAATACGCTATTTTAACATTTTCTGAACTTAATTATCAGTTAATCGATTAATTTAATTAAATTTTGAGTCCGTACAAGAGGTGACACCTGGTAGAAAATTTGAAAAAAATTGATTTCAGAATTGCATAATATTTATAATAATGAATTATAAGTTAAGGTATCGGAACACGTTGAAAAGTCGATTTTCGGCCAAAATTCCCATTTTTATTTTTTTATTTTTGATGTTTTTGAAAGTTCATTCATTTACCTTTCTAAAACATATTTACTTTTGCCGGTACGTTAATTAGAAGATGAGATATTAATTGTTTTATTACAAACTGGAAATGGGCGTTTAAGTAACCGAAAGTTGTCATTTAAGGAACAGAAACATGTAAAAAATTCTCTTAAACTGCATTTTTTTCAAGTTAATATGATGTTATTATATTTTTAGGAATGTTTTAAAGTTTAGATACTTAATTTAAGCGTGTGGCAAAACTAAAATTTGATTTTTCTCAAAACTAGACTTTGTGCATAATTTTCACACTTCAAACATGATAACTCACGATATTATCATTCGATTGTTCTGAAATTTTTTGAACACTTTCTTCAAATGTTTCTCTAGTGAATGTACTAGAATAATGTATATTGTAACAATATTTTTTAAATTATGGTCTTTTATTTGAGAAATGACATAAAAAATTTGCTGAAAATCTTATAATGATTGTTTGATTAGCTCTAAAATTTTTATTTATCCAAAGAATGTTAAGATTCTAGTACAAGCACTAGTTCATAGTATGTAATTTATTTTAGTAATAGTTTTATTTGAATTATTACAAAAGTTTGACCTCTAGCATGTTTGAAGTTTTTGAAAATTTCCTCTAAAAAACAGCACAAATTTAGGTTTTTTGAAAATTCATAATAATTTATACTCAAAAATAATACTCTATTATTAATCTTCATAAAATTCAAATCTAAAAAACATATTATGGTGTTTCTATAAAACAATTTTTAAAAAAATTGCTCCGAATGTGTTCAGATTAAAGACTAAAAAATAGAAAATAACTAAAATAAAAAATAACTAAAATAATTTTTTTTTTTTTTTTGAAACTTGGCTTGTTTATAGGATAGAATCATCTTGAGAGAATTTCAGAACAAAATGGCGTTCGGATGAATTGGAGTTTGTTGACTTTTTCCTTCGTCAGATCAATCTAATCTTCCATCTCGTGATATTCTTTATCGAAAAATAATAAACATGACGATATCGAACCTTGCACCTGAGTTGGGGTGTTGATACGATTGACCAGCAAGTATGTCTCAATTTCTCTTTGTTTCCTTAACGGGTAATAAGCATTTTTAAAAGGATATTATCCTGAAAAAATGATGCAACTTCGTTTATTTATTGTGGATGAAGATTCTGATAGAAGAATGACGTGTCAATTTGAACATAACTACAAAAATTCCTATATTTTAATTCTTTCAATTCTAAAAATGAAAATTGTGGAAGTTAAACTCAACTGCAGAATAGTAAAAGTATTTTTTTTTTCTGTATGGGGGATTGTGTAAGCAAAGCAATGCTTATCGAAAGAGTTGCAATTTTTATGCAAATGTATAAACAATATTATAAATCGTTTGCTAACAGAAGTCGTTTGGCGAAAGCAAATTAAAAAAAAAAATTCACACAACTTTCTTTTCTAATGGAAAACGTTTTCATTTGAAAAATGAAAGCGTACTCTTGTTCTTACGACATAAATTTTGCGATTGAATAAATTTGCATAATAAAATGAAAAATGTATAAATTTTGCGAATTTATGCATTTTCAAGAATTGTTAATTGAGATCAATGTCTTTACGAATGGATTGGTGCATGGTGACAACATAGAACTAGTTTTATTCTCGTACCCATTTAGCGAAGATAGATTCAGAATTCATTAAAACAGCTATCCACTTTCCTTTATTTGCAGTCATGGAGTGGGATATTGATAAATGACATGAACATTTATGAATTTTTAATACAAAATTGAAAAAAGGGGGAAATTAATTTCTTTAATTTAAGGCGTATCTTGTGTGAATTGAAAAATTGTTCTTGAAATGAAACAAACTAAAAGCTATTAAGCTGTGCATGTATATAAAACTTTGTTAACACGTTCACGCCGGCGTGTACCACCGGTGATTCACACCCTGAACGGACCATCGGGCGGTGTGTAGCAATGGTGGCTCACACTGGATGTCCCATCGGGAGTGTGTGCCACTGGTGGCTCACGGATATCTCATTGGGTTAATAAGTTTTCCTATTGCGCATATCGCCTCCCGGTGGAAAAAAACACAATTTTAAGAGCCGGAGTGAGCGTGTTAAATTTAAACGGAGTATTTCAATCGTTTATTTCTGATGTGTTCATATTCAGTGTTTTGAATAGTTTCTGTTGGAAGACAGATTCGGCATTTACTCAGAATTGGAGATATTTTCTCATATCTTGGAAATTTATACATTACTGCTGCCCAGGAAGCGTTGGCTGTTTCCATTTCCTTTGACAACTTCAGTGCGGATGGCATGAAATCATATTCGTACAGTGTTTATTTCCTTCGAATTGCAATTTTGATGATAATTCTTATAAATTATGCCTGAAGCTCAAAAAGTGGTTTGCAGGCCGCGGTGGCCTAGTGGTAGGGGCCGGAGGCATATTTACAAACCCTACCCTGATACACCAAAGGCAGGAAATCGGACAATGTCATTGGCTCGCTTCGCCGAGAGCTGGTTACATCATTCTTTGCTCTCGCGCTTAGCGTGCGGAAATCATAGCAAAACAAGAGTAGTCCTCTTTTCAAAATGATATATTTTCTGAATGACTTCGGATATAAATTTAAACAGTATCCTAACATATATCTTTGCCTCGCATTTTTGTTTGCTCTCTAACGAAGCAAAACTTTTACCAGTAAACAAATCTTTCTTCTGTTGGACATGACTTTCTGCCGTTTCATTTGGTATTTGTACGAATTAGTATTTGTCGAATAAACTCCCCACAGTAATAGTCAAGCGAATTTGCTCAGCCAAATCCAAGTTATTTGTGAGTAAAAATGAAAAAGAATAATCACTCGACTAAATAAAATTGCGACGTAGGTTCGTATCGTAGATCGAAATTCGCGAAGTCCAAGCAACGGAAACCTAAACTAAATCAAAGATCACATTTAATAACTTGTTTTGCTATCATTTCTGTGCGCTAAGTGCGAGAGCAAAGAATGACGTCACTGGCTCTCGGCGAAGCGAGCCAATGATATTGTCCGATTTCCTGCGTTTTGTGTATCAGGGTAGGGTTTGTAAATCCGATTTCCTGCGTTTGGTGTATCAGGGTAGGGTTTGTAAATCCGATTTCCTGCGTTTGGTGTATCAGGGTAGGATTTGTAAATCCGATTTCCTGCGTTTGGTGTATCGGGTAGGGTTTGTAAATATGCCGGCCGGAGGATTCCAGGTTCGAAATACGATTCCTCTGATGATCTGTCGTGTATTGGGCCTGTTGCACGTTAAGTCATACGTAAGGGGTCAAGTGTCCTCCCTCTGGTGTGATGCGGAGGTTTGGAGGGCCAGTTCTCGTCATCTGACCGTGGTTCAAAATTAGAGGTCCGTCCCAAACTGGCCCTCGTGTTGCTTTAAAACGGGATGTTAATATAAATAAGCTAAGCTAAACAAAAAGTGGTTTGCATAACTCTAAACTGCATGGCTACGGAAAGATGTTATGATTTTTAGAACTTTACTGCACAACTCCAGTGTATACCGTAGTTAAAAAAGTTGCTGCTCTGAATGGTTTAGAATAGAATTTTTAAAAGTTGTTTTCTGTGACAAAATGGAGTAATTTCTCTGCAATAATTTTACTTTTATTTTTGTATATCCCCGTTATGTTGAGAGTGATTTTATTAATATCATGCATTTCTATTGCCTTCTTCGTAAAATCATTTTGCTTTAATTCTAATATTTATCGAATGTGAGTCTTGGAAGTTTTTGATATTAAATAAGCGAAATATTAAAGGAATGATTTACATTTCTGTTGCTTTGAGTTAATTTTTTTCTATTATTTATAGCTTTTTATGCTTTGAAGGTTTGAATTTATTTATTATTTTCTTACTAAATAAATCAGACATGCATATGCTGGTTCTGATATTATCAATAAACATAAACTTCATCAGAACTATGTTAAGTTCTAGAAGTCACTGATGCAGAAAATTTCCCGTATTTATTTATTTACAAAGATTTTCTTCAAAGAAAGACTTGCGTCACTTTTTCTTGTCTTCCACCAATCCTATAGGCGGAGTCAACCGTTAAAGACAGACATCAATGAAACTAGTCGATGCGAATGCGTTATATGTTGCTCGATGAAGACGATCCAAATAAATGACTTGTTTTTATCAGTTACTATTTTTCTCAGAATCATCTCTCTAAATGGGACGAAAAATTTCGAAGATTCCCTCACTAAATTCTGCCTGCCCCATCCATTTTCCAGGTTTGGTAAAGCTCTTCCGGTTTTTTTTTTAAGCAATCCTTTTTGCTTGTTTTTATTATTTTTTTGTTTGGCTCCTCATCGTTCATTTTTTTATGTCTTTTTTGTCCTTCTGCCAATTGCTATCTTTTTGGCTGTTTGTTCTTCCACAACTTGACATGTTTTTTTTTCCCCTTGGAAGCCATTGATTGCAAAGATAATTGAGCCACTGAAACAGTCTCGGCTTTGTCTTGATCGAAACTTTTTCGTAGTTGCAATTACTTGGTTTCTATTGGCAACGGTTGCCAAGAATCTGTACGAAGAATTGCATTGTTTTTATTTTTATTATTTTTTGTGCCGTACTTTTATGTAAATAATTCGTGACGATTTCTTTTTGCTCTTTCAAGATGCAACAACTTCAAAATAGCTGACTGGCTTACGAATTGCGGTATTTGAATGATGGAATATTATTAGCACTGAAATCCAGCTAAAATCTCAAACTGAGTTTCTTTAAGCAATTATATTATATAGCATAAGAGTTTGTTCTAAGCATTTTCAAACAAACATTTTTAAAGACTTTAACTGAATTACACACTTTTATTTCCTTGTATACTAAGGTGACCAATCGTCTTTCTTTAGGGAGGACATCCCTTCTTTTGTAAGTTCTGTCCTCCCTCGAAAAGTGTCGTCCTTTTCGATATTTGGAGACTAATCTGTAAATCTCGGCCGATCCGTTGCCAAAATATTGCCACTGTATTTAATATATTGTTATAAGATGATAGATAATACATTAACAAACCAGCGGGAGTGACCTCCCCAAATATTTCTCGTATACTTCTCAAACATTTGTCATTTCCCCTCCCCCTGCGTAGACAAAACATTCCAACCTACTGTAACCCAGAATGCAATGACTATCGGAAGGTTTTTCATTGAGGATTATAGTGGTTGTAAAATATTTAGGTGAAGAATCATATTCAAAGAGATGCGTATGTATTAAAACTTAGCAATATTTATTTTCTTTCACCTCTAGTAAGCTCCGCTAATGCGAGGCGTGCGCGAGCGAAAACAGGAGAAAATGACCTCGTTCGCCTTCGCTGAATAGCTTGCGCATGCGCAGAGATTGCTTCCAGTACGAAAGTAAAAACAAGTATGCGATTATACAGACCTACAGGCAGTCAACCCCTTGTCGGATTTGGCCCAAAATTTGATACGGACCTACATTCATGATGATAAAACTGTGTACCAAATTTTATCCATCTATCTATTCAAGTTTTTGAGTTATAGCGTTCGCATGGCCGCGGATAGGCAGACTTCCGATAGACGGATGTTATCCGAAATTTGGTAGAAACCTACAAATTATGTGTAAAGATCGCATACCAAATTTCACCCCCGTAGCTCTAATAGTTTTCGAGTTATCGTGTTCACAGACAGACATGATTCCAAAATTGTGTTTTTTCGGATTCAGGGAGGTCTAAAACGTGGAGATTCGTCAAAATCTCGAGTTCGAATTTTTTTGACGATTACACTACTTTCTCTTTGTATACTTCGTATACGAGAAAGTAGAAAGTACAGAATGGGAGATGTTTATATTTTACTTAGCGTGATCTAACAAAGAACTCCGGAAATACGCTGATCTTACTCATTGCCTGACACCCCTTTTCGGTGTAAAATTGTCCAAAAGTGCTGGCCTCGGGATATTAAAACGAACTACGAGTATACGGTTCATTCTTAAATATGAAAACCCTCCGCTGTTTTGCGCATGCGCCAGGTGGAGTCGATTTCACCAAAATAGGGGTGAAGTAAAAAATGGAAGGGGAGATCTTTATATTTTACTTAGCAGTATATAGAAAACTTTTATTTTCATTTATTAAATTGCTGCAAAGATAAACCTAATCGAACGAAGATCACGACCTACAAACAATTACGGATCTTACTCATTTCTTGTCATCCCTTTCCATAGTAAAATCGTCCAAACGTGCTAGTCTCGGGTTTTTGAAACGAACAGTATATGAACACGATATCTCAAAAACACGAGAAGCTAGATGGTGATATTTGGTATGCGGTCTTGACATTAAAATTCTCTCGATTCTCTTTACTTTTACCACGAAGATGAACTCAAAACGCTCCGTATTTTGTATGTATTCGAGAGAAGAAAACTCCCGCTGGTTCAGAACAATTTTTGTATATCTGACAGCTGAAAAAGTTTCTGTGCAATTATATTTTCGCTATGCAGACGATTTTACTGTGGTAAAATTTTGTGACGATCATTTTGTAATTGAAAATATGTGGGTCACCAGCTGATTGGCTACAGATGGCGCTGCCTTCACGAGTGACATCAGAGTATCAAGCGGCGTAGAACGTAAGACGAGAAGGACGACGGAGTTGAACTATGACGCGTCAAAAAGACTGAAACGGCTTATCATGATGTGAATTCTGCGAAAACTATCTATTAACTCTACATATCTTTAATTGTAAATAATCCTTCTTAAAAATGTAATCTTGATTCTGCATAATATAATAGTTAGTTAATGTTATCGAGTGATTATTTCGATGGAACCCAAGCTTAAAAAGATCGCCTATAAATATAATTGTGATTGTTCTGTTACAAATTTGGCAGTATTGTTCTGAGAGGTCTCTAGATTTGATTTCAATCGTCTTTTAGCTTCAATTTCCTAGAGGTTAATTCTGAAATTCCCTATATTCAGTTACAAAAAAATAATGCTTATTTTGTAACGGCGAATAAATTCCAGTTTTCTTAAATCCTGTTTGTCCCGTGGTTTGATTTTCTGATTGGTTTTTTTTTTCCCCCTTTTAGACAGAATTTTTATTTAATCC
>BGPR01002801.1:59579-81638 GCA_013235015.1 Araneus ventricosus | reverse complement strand
ACAGCTGAGTATCGTAATTTCTTTGAATATCGCATATTTCTGTTCCTAGATTGACTCGATGTTTTCTATTCGAACGTGAAATGTTTAAATGCCTTTAAGCAGTGATATTGGGTGCAAATGAATTTTTTGTCCGTAGATTTAACATAGAAACTTTGACTTAGCCTGAAAAGCTCACTCAATGTTAAACACATTTTTTTTCTTTCTTATTTTATTTTAAGCTGGTAATGAGGGTTTTAACGAACCTAACGATATTAAAGTTAGAGGAGTTCGATAGTTGACTGATAGTTGTATTTTCATTTTTAAACAAACGATTTTAAAGGATTTCAGTTTAAATTTGTACCTCGAAAGTTGATCAAAAAAGGAACTGAATGTGTTTAGCCTCAACTTTGAAATTTGTACAAAAAGAAACAAACAGTTAAAGCCAGTGGTGGTAATTTAATAAAAACAGTCATTATAAACACACTTTTATTAGTGAATTAAAAAGAAGAAATTTTATTTTCCTATTTCTACTTTTTAGTCTTTTATTTATAAATCATTACTAATCTTGAAATCAATTTTTTCACTAATTCAAAATGTAATTCTTGTTGATTGATAATTAAGTTGCGAAAACGGGAACACATAAATTTCAAAACTCAAGCACATTGAAAAGTGAGTGAAATATTAATTAGAAAATCCATCTTCACAAACATGAAACTAGTCAATTTAAATAAAAGTCAATAAAAAAAATGGATGCTCTACTCTGTTAGTATTGTTTCGCCGTGTACCGTCTTTCACTTACAAAAGGAGGCGCAAATGATGACGCAGGTTCCTTGGATTGAAATAGTTTAATTTAGCCAGTTATTTACAGTAAACAGCCAGAAATACATGAAGAAATACGCTTATATAACTCAACCACAACAGAGCGGGAACTATATAAAAGATCATAGAGCTCACTAGGCTTTATCGCGTTGCATAGCTCGACCAACTCTAAAACTGAACTTCAGAGCAGCTGTCCGCCTTATATATTCTGGCAAGGTGAGGGATCGAACTTTCTAGAAGTTTCCCCGTATCTCGAGAACCAAGTTTCGCCGAGCCTTGAAACCTCGCGCTTCCCAAACAAGCATTTGGCGCCAAATTCGGTCGACAAAATCGCCGCAACTGTAGAGTCTCAGAAATTTAGACAGCGCACTTGGACCTGATCTTAATCTTTTACCACTCGCGATCTCGGTTCGACTGCAAAAATATTCCCTTATCCCACCGATACACGAAAAAAATTTCATTCCGGACATTTGAATCGATTGATGTTAAAAAAGGGACTTCAGCATTCTCGGCGAAAATTATATTTTCGTTTTTAATTTGATGAAGGTGAATGCATCTTTGGTGTAAAAACGAGGCTTCTATCACAATTACGTTTTGGTACAGCATCAAAGTTGCTATGTGATGTTAGAAGAAGGCTTCTTCACGGAAGAGCCTTTTTGACATCAATATAGTAGTTCTCTGCTAGATGTCAGAAGTCCCGTTTTAACATCAATCGATTCATTTGCGATGTGACCGACTGGGTCACAAATTTGAAATATATCTTCCGTTTACCAAATTTGGTGATACCGCGTTCACATACGCAGGAATAGACAGTCTGATAGAAAGTCAACCCATCGACGGATTTGGTCGGAATTTTCATACACATCCACAATTCTGGTGATAAAACCATGTGCATAAACTTCTTCCGTCCTAGCTCTTTGCGTTTGAAACTTATTGTGTTCACATTTACATGGACCGCGTTTAGGTTCCCGTTGAGAGATTTTGCCCAAAATTTGATTCAGATCGACAATTTTTGTACGAAAACCACAAATCAATTTTTTATCTGTCTCGTTCACTCCGTCGTTCATTTATCGCGTTAATAAACACAGACGAACAGACTTTCAAAGATATTTTCGTCGAACCCAGGAAGACCTGAAATGTGGTGTTTAATCAAAATCTCGAAGTCGAAATTTTTGACAATTAAAACATTTCAGTTGGAATTCTCCCAATGAATATAGTTAACTATAATTTTGTTTGTCATTACTTAATGCGTCATTTTCCTTGCTTACTTTCTCGAATAGAAAATATTGTAAGTCGAAAGGGCTTTCTGAAATATTTTTGTTTACAAATATATTAAAAAATCTGATAAAAACTCTGACAATGATTTTGCGACACCATTTGAATCTACTATTTTAAGAAGTTCGGGAAAAGAACGAAGGTTGTGAAGGAATGAAATTTTTCAAGCAACTGCCGTAAAAAGATCTTTTTCATTTACCATGAATTAATATTTCATTTCTGTGTTTTATTTTCCTGTGTAAGTGTATGCAATAATAAGTAATGAGAAATGGTTTGGGCTGAAAAGGATATTAATGAATAAATCAAAGATTTCGAATCTCTATTTTAAAGCAAACTGTATAAAAGAATGAATCATTTTTTAAAAAGTTGTTTATCGATTTAACGACAGAAAACTTTCCTTTGATGGAAATAAATGGAAACATTCTTGTATGAAAAGTTTAATGAGAAGTTTTTTTTTTATCTTTGTAAAGATAAATATTCAATGTATTCTGCAAGATATACACAAAAACATTGAAAGATAAATAAAACTTTTTCCGAAAACAAACGCTCAATTATTCCATTTATGGAAAACAAACATCAGTTCATTAAATTCCAGAAAAAACTGGCCAGACGATTAAAGGTTTCAAAAACAATATTTATTTGTTTGTTTGAGCAGTTTTTTTTCTTCTTTTTACTCTTCAGATTTTTTAAGAACGTTTTTTAACAAGCTCATTTTTATGGCTTGAATTAATCATTTATTTGTTTTCACATTAGCCAGAAGGCCTTTGATTATTCCATTCCTTACCTCTATTGCTCAGTTTTCAAACATTTTTTTAATTAAACGAAGACAGAATGTTTTACAATTTTTAAGTGTAGCATTTTGTAGTCATATTTTAATACAATGTATTTATAAGCTTTATAGGGTCTTTTAGGCTACAAAAGAAAATGTCAAATCTGAAGTTTGTGAAAAATATCCCAAGATTTTACTTCTGACTTCATATTAAACTTTGCTGCGTTCTTTACTTTTGTAGTCGTCGATGTGTCGAAGATGATGTTTGTTACTCAAATTTCTCGCTTACAGACCATCTACTTACCGTAGATGTTAGTGGAAATTTGGAAAAAATTATGTATTACTGTAAGACACAGTATTTTTGAACACAGGTTATAAGCAACATCTTTTGTGGAAGTATTCGAGAAAATCGAGACAAGAACACTCCGGATTTTTATACTTTTTATATAACTTGTTTCATTTTTGTAAATATGGAATATTTTAATCAATTTTTCATTCGCTTCCTGATGTGCTGCTAGAGTTTCCAAGTTTTGTTCACTTTTGTGTTCTTGGTGACAATACATTTTTTTAACATTTTCTGAACTTAATTAACAGTTAATCGATTAATTTAATTAAATTTTGAGTCCGTACAAGGGGTGGCACCTGGTAGAAAATTTGAAAAAAATTTATTTGAGGATTGCATAATATTTATAATAATGAATTATAAGTTAAAGACTAAAAAATAGAAAATGACTAAAATAAAAAAAAAAAGATTTTCTATTTTGTAGTGAACTAACAAAAATATATTTTAAAAAATTGGTTTTTTTTTTTTTTTTTTGAACTTGGCTTGTTCATAGGATAGAATCATCTTGAGAGAATTTCAGTGGAACAAAATGATGTTTTGATGAATTGGAGTTTGTTGACTCTTTCCCTCGTCAGATCAATCTAATCTTCCATCTCGTGATATTCTTTATCGAAAAATAATAAACATGACGATATCGAACCTTGCTCCTGAGTTGGGGTGTTGATGCGATTGACCAGCAAGTATGTCTCAATTTCTCTTTGTTTCCTTAACGGGTAATAAGCATTTTTAAAATGATATTATCTTGAAAAAATGATGCAACTTCGTTTATTTATTGTGGATGAAGATTATGATAGAAGAATGACGTGTGAATTTCAACATAACTACAAAAATTCCTATATTTTAATTCTTTCAATTCTAAAAATGAAAATTGTGGAAGTTAAACTGAACTGCAGAGTAGTGAAAGTATTTTTTTTTTTTTTGTAGTGAAAGCAAAACAATGCTGATCGAAAGAGTTGCAATTTTTATGCAAATGTATAAACGATATTATAAATCGTTTGCTAACAGAAGTCGTTTGGCGAAAGCAAATGGAAAACGTTTTCATTTGAAAAATAAAAGCGTACTCTTGTTCTTACGACATAAATTTTGCGATTGAATAAATTTGCATAATAAAATGAAAAATGTATAAATTTTGCGAATTTATGCATTTTCAAGAATTATTAATTGAGATCAATGTCTTTACGAATGGATTGGTGCATGGTGACAACATAGAACTAGTTTTATTCTCGTACCCATTTAGCGAAGATAGATCGTCAGAATTCATTAAAACAGCTATCCACTTTCCTTTATTTGCAGTCATGGAGTGGGATATTGATAAATGACATGAACATTTATGAATTTTTAATACAAAATTGAAAAAAAAGGGGAAATTAATTTCTTTAATTTAATGCGTATCTTGTGTGAATTGAAAAATTGTTCTTGAAATGAAACAAACTAAAAGCTATTAAGCTGTGTATGTATATAAAATTTTTTTAACACGTTCACGCCGTCGTGTACCACCGGTGATTCACACCCTGAACGGACCATCGGGCGGTGTGTACCAATGGTGGCTCACACTGGATGTCCCATCGGGAGTGAGTGCCACTGGTGGCTCACGGATATCTCATTGGGTTAATAAGTTCTCCTATTGCGCATATCGCCTCCCGGTGGGAAGAAACACAATTTTCAGAGCCGGAGTGAACGAGTTAAATTTAAACGGAGTATTTCAATCGTTTATTTCTGATGTGTTCATATTCAGTGTTTTGAATCGTTTCTGTTGGGAGACAGATTCGGCATTTACTCAGAATTGGAGATATTTCTCATATCTTGGAAATTTATACATTACTGCTGCCCAGGAAGCGTTGGCTGTTTCCATTTCCTTTGACAACTTCAGTGCGGATGGCATGAAATCATATTCGTACAGTGTTTATTTCCTTCGAATTGCAATTTTGATGATAATTCTTATAAATTATGCCTGAAGCTCAAAAAGTGGTTTACAGGCCGTGGTGGCCTAGTGGTAGGGGCCGGAGGCATATTTATAAACCCTACCCTGATACACCAAAGGCAGGAAATCGGACAATGTCATTGGCTCGCTTCGCCGAGAGCTGGTTACATCATTCTTTGCTCTCGCGCTTAGCGTGCGGAAATCATAGCAAAACAAGAGTCGTCCTCTTTTCAAAATGATATATTTTCTGAATGACTTCGGATACAAATTTAAGCAGTATCCTAACATATATCTTTGCCTCGCATTTTTGTTTGCTCTCTAACGAAGCAAAACTTTTACTAGTAAACAAATCTTTCTTCTGTTGGACATGACTTTCTGCCGTTTCATTTCGTATTTGTACGAATTAGTATTTGTCGAATAAACTCCCCACAGTAATAGTCAAGCGAATTTGCTCAGCCAAATCCAAATTATTTGTGAGTAACAATGAAAAAGAATAATCACTCGACTAAATAAAATTGCGACGTAGGTTCGTATCGTAGATCGAAATTCGCGAAGTCCAAGCAACGGAAACCTAAACTAAATCAAAGATCACATTTAATAACTTGTTTTGTTATGATTTCTGTCGCTAAGTGCGAGAGCAAAGAATGACGTCACTGGCTCTCGGCGAAGCGAGCCAATGATATTGTCCGATTTCCTGCGTTTGGTGTATCAGGGTAGGGTTTGTGAATCCGATTTCCTGCTTTTGGTGTATCAGGGTAGGGTTTGTAAATCCGATTTCCTGCTTTTGGTGTATCAGGGTAGGGTTTGTAAATCCGATTTCCTGCGTTTGGTGTATCGGGTAGGGTTGTAAATATGCCGGCCGGAGGATTCCAAGTTCGAAATACGATTCCACTGAAGATCTGTCATGTATTGGGCCTGTTGCACGTTAAGTCATACGTAATGGGTCAAGTGTCCTCCCTCTGGTGTTATGCGGAGGTTTGGAGGGCCAGTTCTCGTCATCTGACCGTGGTTCAGGATGAGAGGTCCGTTCCAAAAGCCCTCGTGTTGCTTTAAAACGGGACATTAATATAAATAAGCTAAGCTAAACAAAAAGTGGTTTGCATAACTCTAAACTGCATGGTTACAGAAAGATGTTATGATTTTTAGACCTTTACTGCACAACTCCAGTGTATACCGTAGTTAAAAAATTGCTGCTCTAAATGGTTCAGAATAGAATTTTTAAAAGTGGTTTTCTGTGACAAATTGGAGTAATTTCTCAGCAATAATTTTCAGGGGTGAAAATCCTCCGCGGATCCGCGATTTTCCGCTTTTTTGTATATTTTGTATTATTTGTAAACTGATATTTATGCAGGACTCTTTTGTGCCTTTTTCTTTTACAAAGCAAAATCTGATTTATATATTTTAGGTTTATTATATGTATTTTATAAAAAATATTGATATTATAAAACATTGTTTATTAATTGTATCTATTTTAAGAAAGTGAGTAAGAAAACATTGATTTTATAATGTTAAAAATAAGCAATTGTAATTGAAAAAATTCATACATGGCTGTAAACAAGACCATATTTGTTTCATAATTTTTTTGTGATGAGTAAATCATTCATTAATAAGTGTTTACTTATCTCTTCCTTAATGTATGTCGCTATTCACGTAAAAATGTAGCTACTCTCGTGAATTTTCCTCTTTTTTGTATCTTTGCTGTTTTCACCCCTGAATTTTACTTTTATTTTTGTATATCCCCGTTATGTTGAGAGTGATTTTATTAATATCATGCATTTCTATTGCCTTCTTCGTAGAATCATTTTGCTTTAATTATAATATTTATCGATTTTGAGTCTTGGAAGTTTTTGATATTAAATAAGCGAAATATTAAAGGAATAATTTACATTTCTATTGCTTTGAGTTAATTTTTTTCTATTATTTATAGCTCTTTATGCTTTGAAGGTTTGAATTTATTTATTATTTTCTGACTAAATAAATCAGACATGCATATGCTGGCTGTGATATTATCAATAAACATAAACTTCATCAGAACTGTGTTAAGTTCTAGAAGTCACTGATGCAGAAAATTTCCCGTATTTATTTATTTACAAAGATTTTCTTCAAAGAAAGACTTGCGTCACTTTTTCTTGTCTTCCACCAATCCTGTAGGCGGAGTCAACCGTTAACCCTTTCGGGACGGGCGATGCATATTTGGTACGCTTGGAGTTTTCGCCCACGGACGGGCGATGCACATTTGGTACGCTTGGAGTTTTCGCCCACGGACGGCTGATGCATATATGCATTTTGAGCTGAAACAATTTTTAAAGACCACTAGATGGCACCCTGTGTCCATTTATTTTGAACTGAACATAATTATCGGAACCTGACCTTCAGTTCGTTCACTTCCTGCCTGAATTTGGCATTTTCTCATCAGCTGTTGGGGGCGGGGGGGGTCCAAAACATGTCATAAAATAAAAGCAAGAGCTGGGATGCTTCACTCTCCACGTGGCTTGCGTTGGTGAGTGCGTTTCAGTATCTCACCGAATACTTTTATTTATTTCTTTTCGCTTCTATGTGGGGTTCCTTTTGGGTTTTACCGTCAGTCTAGTTGCGTCATTCTAGTTACACATCGCGTAATTGCGTACTTTGCTTTTGATTTCGGAAAGCCTTGACTTCAGTTTATTATGGCGAGAAAGCGTTATTTATCTGAGGCAGAATATGCTCGTATGATAAATGATCGAATTAGCAGATGAGAGTGATGATTCATTTTAAAAAGAGTTAAAAAGTTATATTTCTAGTGTTTTCTTTGCGCTCCTTCCTGCTTCGAGGTTTTCACGCTCAGTTTTCGTTTTAAAATTTTTCTACTTCTTCATCTAAATAGTCTTTATGGTATTTTTTTATTAATATTAAAGTTTATTAATGTATTTTGCCTATTAAAATTTCAGAAGAATTAGAATAAATGCTTTCGAAAATTATTTCTCAAGGTAAGCAAGTTTTTTATATATTTTTTCATATAAATTAGAGGAAAATGAGTATTTAATGCTAATTTTTACGTATATCACAGTTTAAATAATAATCTGAAATGGTACCAAAAATTACGACGTTAGGACGTAAACTTTTTTTTTTGTGATTTTTTTTCTGAAGTTAGGCTTAGCGACGAAAAACCCCCGTCCTGTGGGACAATTCCTTTCTCCTCCGCTCCGTCCGGTAGGAAGGTCTTGGACGAAGGCGCGTCGTCCCGAAAGGGTTAAAGACAGACATCAATGAAACTAGTCGATGCGAATGCGTTACATGTTGCTCGATGAAGACGATCCAAATAAATGACTTCTTTTTTATCAGTTACTATTTTTCTCAGAATCATCTCTAAATGGGACGAAAAATTTCGAAGATTCCCTCACTAAATTCTGCTGCCCCATCCATTTTCCAGGTTCTGAAAAGCTCTTCCGGTTTTTTTTTTAAGCAACCCTTTTTGCTTGTTTTTATTATTTTTTTGTTTGGCTCCTCATCGTTCATTTTTTTATGTCTTTTTTGTCCTACTGCCAATTGCTATCTTTTTGGCTGTTTGTTCTTCCACAACTTGACATGTTTTTTTTTTCCCTTGGGAGCCATTGATTGCAAAGATAATTGAGCCACTGAAACAGTCTCGGCTTTGTCTTGATCGAAACTTTTTCGTAGTTGCAATTACTTGGTTTCTATTGGCAACGGTTGCCAAGAATCTGTACGAAGAATTGCATTTTTTTTTTTTTTTGTGCCGTACTTTTATGTAAATAATTCGTGACGATTTCTTTTTGCTCTTTAAAGATGCAACAACTTCAAAATAGCTGACTGACTTACGAATTGCGGTATTTGAATGATGGAATATTAATAGCCCTGAAATCCAGCTAAAATCTCAAACTGAGTTTATTTAAGCAATTATATTATATAGCATAAGAGTTTGTTCTAAGCTTTTTCAAACAAACTTTTTTAAAGACTTTACTGAATGATACACTTTTATTTCCTTGTATACTGAGGTGAACAATCGTCTTTCTTTAGGGAGGACATTCCTCCTTTTGTAAGTTCTGTCCTCACTCGAAAAGTGTCCTGCTTTTCGATATTTGAACACTAATCTGTAAATCTCGGCCGATCCTTTGCCAAAATATTGCCACTGTATTTCCAATATATTGTTAGAAGATGATAGTTAATACATTAACAAACCAGCGGGAGTGGCCTCCCCTAAACTTTCACGTATACTTCTCAAAAATTTGTCATTTTCCCCTCCCCCTGCTTAGATAAAACATTCGAACCTACTGTAACCCAGAATGCAATGACTATCGGAAGATTTTTCATTGTAGATTATAGTGATTGCAAAATATTTAGTTGAAGAATCATATTCAAAGAGATGCGTATGTATTAAAACTTAGCAATGTTTATTTTCTATCACCTCTAGTAAGGTCCGCTAATGCGAGGCGTTCGCGAGCGAAAACAGGAGAAAATGACCTCGTTCGCTTTCGCTGAATAGTTTACGCATGCGCAGAGATTGCTTCCAATACGCAAGTAAAACAAGTATGCGATTATACAGACCTACAGACAGTCAACCCTTTGTTGGATTTGGCCCAAAATTTTATACGGACCTACATTCATGATGATAAAACTGTGTACCAAATTTTATCCATCTATCTATTCAAGTTTTTGAGTTATAGCGTTAGCATGATCGCGGACAGACAGACTTCCAATAGACGGATTTTGTCCAAAATTTGATAAAAACGTACAAATTATGTGTTAAGATCACATACCAAATTTCATTCCCGTAGCTCTAATAGTTTTTGAATTATCGTGTTCACAGACATGCAGACACACAGACAGACATAATTCCAAAATTGTGTTCTTCGGACTCAGGGAGGTCTAAAACGTGGAGGTTCGTCAAAATCTCGCGTTCGAATTTTTTTGACGGTTACAATACTTTCTCTTTGTATACTTCGTATACGAGAAAGTAAAAAGTAAAGAATTCTGAGATGTTTATATTTTACTTAGCGTGATCTAACAAAGAACTCTGGAAATGCGCTGATCTTTGTCATTGCCTGACATCCCTTTTCTGTGTAAAGTCGTCCAAAAGTACTGGTCTCGGGATATTAAAACGAACTACGAGTATACGGTTCATTCTTAGATATGAAGACCCTCCGCGCTTTTGCGCATGCGCCAGGGGGAATCGATTTCACCAAAATGGGAGTGAAGTAAAAAATGGAGGGGGAGATGTTTATATTTTACTTAGCAGTATATAGAAAACTTTTATTTTCATTTATTAAATTGCTGTAAAGGCTGAATAAAAAGATACACCTAATCGAACGAAGATCACGACCTACAAACAATTACGGATCTTACTCATTTCTTGTCATCCCTTTCCATAGTAAAGTCGTCCAAACGTGCTAGTCTCGGGTTTTTGAAACGAACAGTATATGAACACGATATCTCAAAAACACGAGAGGCTAGATGGTGATATTTGGTATGCGGTCTTGATATTAAAATTCTCTCGATTCTCTTTACTTTTACCACGAAGGTGAACTCAAAACGCTCCGTATTTTGTATGTATTCGAGAGAGTCGAGGGAAGAACACTCCCGCTGGTTCAGAACAATTTTTGTATATCTGACAGCTGAAAAAGTTTCTGTACAATTATATTTTCGCTATGCAGACGATTTTATTGTGATAAAATTTGGTGACGATCATTTCGGAATTGATGAAAATATGTGGGCCACTGATTGTCTGCAGATGGCGCTGCCTTCACGAGTGACATCAGAGTATCAAACGGCGCAGAACGTAAGACGAGAAGGACGACGGAGTTGAACTATGACGCGTCAAAAAGACTGAAACGACTTATCATGATGTGAATTCTGCGAAAACTATCTATTAACTCTACATATCTTTAATTGTAAATAATCCTTCTTAAAAATGTAATCTTGATTCTGCATAATATAATAGTTAATTAATGTTATCGAGTGATTATTTCTATGGAACCCAAGCTTAAAAAGATCGCCTATAAATATAATGTGATTGTTCTGTTACATATTTGGCAGTATTGTTCTGAGAGAGAAAGGAATAGGGCGGCCTTCCTATGAGGGTGCCTTTTCTTTTTCTCTTGACCGAATTGGATCGGCAATTTTTCTAGCCCGTCTCTTGATGGCAATTTTTTTGTTTTTTAAGGCAGCTTGAAACGAAGGCTGTTTTATTTTTGTGATACTCTTGAGCTAATAATTTTTAAACTCGGCACAAGCCAGGAACTCAGTTCTGGAGCATACGCCGGAGATAAAATCTTCATCCTATATTGTTCTGAGAGGACTCTAGATTTGATTTCAATCATCTTTTAGCTTAAATTTCCTAGAGGTTAATTCTGAAATTCCCTATATTCAATTACAAAAAAATTATGCTTATTTTGTAACGGCGAATAAATTCCAGTTTTCTTAAATCCTGTTTGTCCCGTGGTTTGATTTTCTGATTGGTTTTTTTTTTCCCCCTTTTAGACAGAATTTTTATTTAATCCTAACCCCCCCCCCACCTAACGTTTAACGGTGATTAAAATTGCATTTTTCGTAAATTCCGTTTGTTCCGTGGTTTGATTTTCTGATTTTTTCCAATTTTAGGGCAAATTTTTTTTTGACCTCTTTTTTTTTTTGTAAGCAAGCATCGATTGCGAAGAAGATAATGGAACCACTGAAACAGTCGAGGCTTTGTCTTGATCAAAACTTTTTTCTAGATGCAATTACTTGGGTTTTTTTCCTGACCAAAGTTGCCAAGAATCCGTGCAAAGAATTTTTTGTGTGTGTCTGCGCTTCACTTTTTTGTAAATAATTTGTGAAGGGTTTTTTTTTAATGATTTTTATTCCAAAATATAATCACTTACATAACTGATTGCGTTACGAATTGCAATATTTGATTTAAATATATATTTGTGAATTTTGATATAAAAATCATTAAAACTAATATGCATCTAAATAGGATTTCAAACACAACTTATTTAGCATAATTATATTTAAAATACAAGAGACTACACTAAATGCTTTGAAACAAATATCTTCAAAGAGCTCTGAATGATGCATTTTTATGAGAATATTTCTGTATCTGCTAGTCGGAAATGTTAAATTGTCCTTACTGTACACTGACAATATTGTTCGAATAGTATGCAGTATATATATTTGGATACTAAAATTATGATATTGTAGATATATGAAATAGTGTATTGTCATCGAGAACACACAAATGTACAGAATTTCATTCCTTTGACATATCCGGAAAAGAATGAAAAATCGTTTACAAAATTCCCTCTCTACAAAAATGAAACGAGTCATATTATATAATAGTGTTTAATAAACAGCTGTGTTCAGTTAATTTTTAAGAATGATACAGTGTAAAAAAATTAAATTTGATAAATTTCACCAAAATTTGTTTGTTGATTTATTTTTCAGTTTTTCACACTTATATTGTGCGTTTCAGCAGATATTTTATATGCAACCATTTTCTTTTCTGACTGTATTATTTGGTTTGGAAAATGGATGGATTCGATGCCCGCATAATTCTATACCTCCTTTAATCGAATATAATGTGCTGAAACTGTCAATATAAGATTACACACCATCTGTATCTGTTTTGAAGAATTGCATTTAGATGTATATCTTTACGCAGTTTTTGGAAAGGAATATTTGCATTTATCGGATTTTACCACGATCTTTTTATGTATGACATTTGACAAGACATTTTTCAAAAAATATCGGGCGGTTTTTTTCTAAGAATAAAGTAACACATCCTGTTATCATCCGTAGCATAATTCAATCCGAATACTTGGAATCTTTCGTTTACATTAAAATTTTACGATCTTCAGCCACTATTTAAAAATCAATCTGTCAGTTGGGTTTTGCACAACTCACTGTTTGAAAGCCCTAATTTTATTAGAAGTGGAATTATCTTTGATCTTAGTGAAGAAAAAGTTTTCTAATGGAAGGATGAAGAAATCTAGATTCTCTTTCAAGTATGTTTTCTTACCTTATTTTTTCAATAAATAACTGAGGATTGAGATGAAATTAGAAAAATAAAATAATCGAATGCGTTTCTTTCCTCTTTTTTTTTTTTTTTTTTTTTTTTTGTAAGCAAACGATTCTATTGGCACTTAGTTATTTTGAAAAAAAAAGTAGCTGCGTGTTAGGGAAAAAGAATCTAAAGTGAGAATGATTTGTGTTGCTAATTGATAAAATAATTTTGTACTACTAAAAAAAAGAAAAGTTCTGTTTTAAAAAAAATGAGCTACTCATTGAAGAACGGAGTTCTTCCAGAAACCTTGTTTTCAAAATATTCTCTTCGCCTTTTACCATGAAATTTCGCCAGGTCCTAGAAATTTTAATTTCATGTAGAAGTTTTTTAAAAACAGATACATCGAGGAGAACGGTAAAAGAAAACACAATTATCGAATATTCTTTTTCTTTACATTTTGCTCAATTACAGCTGACTTCATTGGCACTTAATTCTTTAAAAGAAAGTAATAAAATTAAGTCTCTGTGTTTCGTAAAAGAATACGACTGAGGAATTATTCATGCTGCCGCTTGATAAAATAATTTGTACTTCACAGAAAAAAAAGCACGTTTTTGTTCAGAAAAATAAACTGTTCAATGAAGAACATCGTACCTTTCAGGAACACCGTTTTAAAAATATATTATTCACCTTTTACCATGAAGTTTCGCTTAGTCCTAGAAATGTTAATTTCAGGTAGTTCTTTTTTTTACTTGAATGACGTCATTGCTGAAGTTAAATGAGAATTCGAAACTGGAGAGCAAATGTTGCAGGAGTTTTGTTTACACAGTTCGTTCGCTTTAAAGGAGTCTTAAAATGGCGCGACGCCAATGAGTTGAAAGCGATAGTTAATGGACGTTTTTTCTGAGAACGTGTGAAATTTTGTTCGAACTTTTAATTTGTGTTCAAATAATTTGTCTTTTCCTCGACTTCTCTGATGTTTGAGTTGCAGCGTGTTTAAATTGGATAAAATGTGTTTTGGATTCTTCCTTTGTGACTCGGTATGAATTCGAGTGAATTTTTTAAAGCAAAATACATTCCATAAATTATGTGATGGAATCTTCACTTTTCATTTTGTCAAAATGCTAAGAATATATTGATATAACTAGGATTGGTTAAATATTGAATTGTTAAGTTGATTTGAAGGGGAAAAAATGTATTTTGTTTTATTGATTTTTAAATTGGGAATGTTGATCAGAATGCTGTCTGCAGAGGATTCAGTATTTTAGTCGAAATGAAACGTTTTCCTGATCTATAATCTGAAGTGAAAGGAAAGCAACGAAATTAAAAGGAATTTAATTCTATACTCTCCTTAGAAATTATTTTTGTTGCGATTGCTTCTTCTATTTTGAGAAATATTTTTTTCAGTTATAGAATTTTTGTGAATATTTGACGATTATTCTTTTAATGCTTCGGATTTTTAGCAATTTTTAAATTAGGTGGGAATTGCAAAGTATTTATATATTGCATCGTGGCTTTCTAAATTCGAATAACTCAAAAAATATAATGGCATCATAAATGCATACAAGAAAATAAATTTTCTTTAAAATGATTACCACCACGATTAAGGGCCTGTTTCAGAGTTTTCTGAAGACAAGAGAAGTTTTTGGAATTTAGAAACACCGTGTTATACATTTGAAAAAAAAAAGAAAGCCTTGTTCTGTACTGCTGCTTTTAATCCAAATAAGCAAAAACATTTGATAAATTCTTCTTTTAAGGATCTTGAATTATGTTTCTGCATCCTTGCATTCTTTATTATTTAGGTTCCAAGGAAGAAGGAAGTTAAAAAAAAGTTACGGTCCTTATTGCTGTATTAGTATTTCGATTTAGTGGTTTTAATATAAAATTATTACTATTATATCACACATAAAAAATTTTAATTGTATGAATTTTTCAACTTATTTGTAATTCGACTTGTATCTATATTGTCGTTTTAAAAATACTTATTTTGACTTTATTTTTTTTTATTAAAAGAGTTAACAATGAAGTATTTTATTATTTTATATTCCTTTTCTCCTATTTTCGTATCTCATTATTTTGTACCCTTATTTAACATTTTAGAATTATTTTAACAAATTCATTAGACCCGCATCTTTTTTAAAAGTAAGTTATTATACTAACGACTTCCGGCCCTTTAATTTTCTCTCTAATTTAAACAACAAATGATGCTATAATAGCCATTTTGGGTTTTTTTAACTTTGCCAAATTAAGTGGAACTAACTTAACCTTTGTTGATGGAAACCTTTCGCATGAATGTCAGCCCCAACGTTAAATAAATGACTACCTTAGTTTGACTCAGAAATAAATGACTGAGTTGCTATTATTAGCCATCGATCGTACCTGTGCAGGGTTTTAAAAAAGGAGCGGTGAAAGTTGGACGTGTAATTGATTAGAATTTATCGTGCGAGTGGACCTTCCCGCCCTTTTTCGGTTCCTGCAGACGATGTTTCGTGCGAGGAGGGGCGTGTGCCCCCCCCCCCTCCCCTGCGACTTTGAAACCCAGTAATCGTGGTGTCGCCTCCATCTGGAGTTTCACGCTTCAAGTTCCAATGTATTTTCTGAGGGAACTGTTATCCGATACGTGTGTTGCTTGAATTAGATGAAGAATTCGTCACGTTTTGACACCGAGGAATTCTTTCATTGTGAGGAACAAACACATTCTAAAAAACTGCTGTCTTTGTGTCTGATACTTTTAAACAACCATGGAATATGTTTTATGTATCAGATTAAATTTCATAGTTGAGAACAACTTAACACTTACTGTTTTTCGCTCATGTTTATAGTCGCGATTAAATTGTATACTTTCAAACCTGATTGATCTTACCAGCTGTTTAGTTTTTTTTATACATTAAGCTTTTCGTGTATAGCTGTAGCTGCCAAAAAGGTATAATAAATAGTTTTATTTTCCTAATGTATTGGAGACATCTTGTTTATGATTCATTTAAATCTTAATAATTTAAGATCAGTAGTTCTTTGAGGCATAGAAACTTGTAACCAACTTTACTAATATAGATTTTGTGATCATTTTGGTAGATATTTTAACTTCTTTATTTATATTTGGAATTAAATAAAATCTTAATGAAATTTTAATTTATAGAACAAATTTCGAACTTTATCTCTCTATGTAACTGACCTCTACTATTAATCGTGACGATTTTTTAGAGACATTTTCTTTTGCTGCTTATTCTATTATATGTATGAGTTTTCTTATCTTTTGTTAGTTTGTTTTTTAAATTTTTGTCTGCGATTTCAGTTTCTGTGATGTGAATATGGTACAGTTTTTCTCTTCTGAAAGAGAATAAATTAAAATACGATTCTCTTTAATAAATTCTGAATTTCTAATTTTTTTTTCAGTTATGTGCATTTAAAGAATTCTATGTTTACTCTTGAGATATCCCATAATTCGTATTTAAAAGTTTTATTTATTATCAGATCAAAGAAAGTTGTCAAGTATACTGAATTATTCATGCAATTGTTATAATTTGAAAATAATTATTTTATTAATAATAATTAGTTATTTTTATAGTACGAATTAATTAAATGAAAAATTGACCATTTATGTTTCTAAATTTAATACAGCTTGTGTTTTAGACATCGCAACTCACTTTATTATTCATTCATGTTGCATTTAAAAAAACAAAAACAGAGATGGTATTCTCGTGAAAAAGAAACTTGTATATTTTCCGTGAAATGTTTTTAAACTTTTCTTTTCGACAGAAATTAATGATTGTTAGCATTCTGACAGAAAGGTTCAAGTTAAATGTTACATTAATCATCTTTTTCTAGGAAAAATAAATACCGACAAAAAAAAAGAAAGAATGAAAATGAAAAAATTGTTTTTTTTTTAAATAAACTTTTACTCACAAACACTTTTTTTAATCCAATGCCTTAAATGAAAAAAATAAGGCATTTTATGGTTAAAAAGGCGTCGGAGCTCACTTAAAATTTACTTTATAACAACATAAATATTCTTTCAAAGATATTTTGTTGTAGATTTTCTATGAACGGCTCCGACACAGAATGTTCTTATTTGAAAAAAATTCATAATCGTCTGCGTTCTGGAAGAAGAGTTCGAGTGAAATGCAACATCGATAATCGCTTTTGAGGAAAAATCTTTGAACGAAGTCCTTGATCCGAGGAACCGAAATAGTGTTGTTCGTACGTGAGAAGCCTCCGAAATCGTCTGCCGCCTAGCCGGCGTCGTCCCTCCCTTCCCCCTTGCCAATTAACAGCTGCCGCCTGCCAGAGGTCACCAAGGGATGCAAAAACCTCTCTTTCCCTTTTCATATATTCCTTTGCTTGCTTTCTTTTTTTGCCCTCAGCTCTGCTACCAAGAGCTCTTTTTGATATCCCACATTATATTTCTAGAGTTAAGTTAGCTGCGAGTGGCCACGAGCATATTGCAGACGATTTCCCACGACTCAACCGAAAAGAATAATTTCGGTTTGTGAATTGAATAAGTGTTTCGTTCTCGTACTTTCTTTTTTCCAGCTCTCCTAAGTTTCGAAAAAACATGATGGCTTTTTTCAGTCTACCATTTGGAATATTTTAATGATAGGGTGATCTTGAAATCACAATGCAAATTAACAGAATCTGTGGTTTTCTGCAAATAATTTTATTTCTAAGGTTTTTTTTAAAATATATATTTAATGTAGGTACCGTATGAAAACGTTTTTTCTGTTTGTTTAATTTTTTCCAAACCTACAACCGTTAAAATTTCTTTTCTGCAACAATTATATAAAATTTGCCAGCATTTGTTAGGTTCTAGATTTTTCTGAACGAATAACGGATAAATCATGTGCGGTAGAACATTTTTCAAAATTTTCAATTTGCTAACAATTTTTTTCAAACACATGAAGTGTGATTAATAGCTTTATTTTTTTTTTCCAAAATATTTTTTCTACAGTTGAGCATCATACAGAAGCAAAAATTAAGCCAGAAAAGAAAATCTGAGGTATTATAATTAAAACACTTAATTGAAAATGAGACTGGAATAGCGAGTAAAGACGGATTATGTAGTACAAAAAATAGATAATCGTTTTGACATTCGCGGAAGTAAGTTTTTTGCCTTGTATAATATGGTGTTATTTACTATTCCCGCAACCCTTGAATTTACTTATTCTTTGCACATCAAGAAATGTTTGTACTTCCATCAAGTAAATGTAGGAAAATAATTTCACATTTGATTGTAAATGAAATATTTTTCAAATTTTAATTTAAAACTAAATAAAATTGAGTTTTTATTGTATTTGTATATTTAAAAAAATTGTTAATATCTTTATATATATTTTCAATACCTTAATTCCAATAATAAATCCCTTCATTTTGGGATTGCTTCAAAGAAATAAAAGAGTCATCATTGCAGAACATGGTAATGAAGAAAACTGAATGGTTAAATTAAAATTACTAGAAGTGAATTCCTATTTTGATAAAGAACTTCTAATAGGTAGGATGGAGTGTCCATTTAATTGATGGGGGAAAATGCGGGAAAATTTCCCAAGATTCGTGGGGATTCGCAAGATTCGTAAAGTTATCTTTCAGAACTTGCAAGCATTATATATTGATCGTTTATTTTCTGAAGTTGGTAATATATATATGAAACCATATGGAACAGACTTCTATAAATGATATGCAACATTATTAAATACACCTACGCAACTTAAAATTGCATAAATGTTAGAATTTTTAATAATAAATGTACCGGAATGTAATTCTGCAATATTTTTTATTGAATATATTCAAGACGACATTTTTTAAAACATTCTATCCTGAATTTATTCTGCTGAATGACTGTTTAGCATTCGACCAGACCAAATATTCGGAAAAGGGCCGAAATAGGCCTCATACTGAATATTCGTTATGTTCCTATTTGGTATTGTTTGTGTATGAAACCAAACGGAACAGACTTCCTCCTGAAAATGCTGAAAATTATTGTTCTTGCATAATAATTTCAGGCTTTGCAAATGATAAATTATGTGTAACTTGACTAGATACACCTATGCAACTTAAAATAGGGTAAATGTTAGGAAATTTTTTGATAGTATATGCACTGAAATGTAATTCTGCAATATTCTTTGTTAAATGTGTATTTAAAAGGAAACATTACAAAAAATTATTATCCTGACTATTCGGTCAAATATCTGCTTACTATTCGGCCTGCCGATTCTTCGGCAAAAGAGCCGAATAATAGCCAAATATTAATACATCCCTAATAAAAATGTACATTCAGGTACTTAATTATTAGAAAGATTCTGTGCTTTTCCTCTCTGTATTTTTTAAACAGGGTGATTCTAAAATCATGAAATGAACTTTAAGGGTAGGTCAGGCATGCAGAAACAAGTCATTTTCACAATGGAACATGGGGTTGCAAACGCTAAAGGGGGCCGCCATCAATGAATTAAGTAAAAGAAACGAATACACCACATAAATTGTGCAACACAAAGTGAATGACAGATGTGATGGCAAGTAAGACATAGTATCAAATCTTTAGAGTACTTAAACCTCGATTATTCGGACCTCTATCAACCGAGGTCTTTGTTTACCTAGCCAGTACCAGAAAATAAAAATGCGTTTTTAATTTTTTTTTAATAAAGTCAACAAATTTTTCAGAAGAGGGTGTCAAAGTTGGAATTGAAGCCCATTTTTGCGATGTAAAAGCTTATTAATGGTTGTTATCAATGGTCTTCTATAACACAAAATGTTATTTAGAAGGGGGGAACCACAATCCCATTCTTAAGCATTTCATTTGAATAGTGATGTGAGCAAATTTCATATATTTTCATGCAAAAATGGCTCTGTAAAGTGTATCGGAAAAATTACAGTCGGACCTCTATTTAACAAAGTCGCTAAATCCCGAAAAAAAGTTCGTTATATGGAAAATTCGTTAAATAGAGATTCACCTATTAAAATACTTTAAATTACACAAAACAGATTTTAAATTCATAAACACTAAATATTATCAAAAAAAGTAATTAATCACACCTTTATTTTGTAAATTAATTTATATTTGTTTTATATATCTTACCCATCAAAAAGAAATCTGTAAGGAAAACAAGAATAAAACAAAACATTGTCCGGGAATACACTGTATTCTCAATTTAAAAAAAAAATAGTTATATATTAAAATTAATGAATTTTAGCATTTCATCATACGAGAGTTTGTTGATTTCTGCATCATGATCATTTCCATCTTCATCATCTTCGTCTTCATCGCAATTCATTGCTGTATTGTTTTTATTTTTCACACTGTCCACTTCAAAACTGCCTCATCCACATCGTCATAGGCACATGCTTTTATACGTTTTGAACTGGAATTGGATGGATCATAATTTTGTATCTTATCACGATTTTTTATTATGGTTGATAAGCTGTTTGGAGGAATACCAAATTTTAAAGCAATATCCTTTTTCTTCACGCCTTTATCCACCTCATGAAGAATTAAGTTTTTTTTATTTGATGCTCAAACACTTTCGCTTTGACATTTTCCAGCTTCAAGGTCATTGATCACCATAAAATGTGTTAAAAGAATGAATAAGTTTGAAATGCTCGGAAATATTTTGAGAAATAGGGTGAAAAAAAAATATTGGATCACAAGAAAAAAGTTCGTTAAATAGAGAATGCACTTCGCTATTTGGAGATTATTTTACGACGAAATTCGCAAAATGTTCTTGGTTCTAATGAAAAGTTCGCAAAATAGAGAAATTCGTAAAATAGAGGTTCGTTAAATAGAGGTCCGACTGTATCTTTCTTAAGCGGGAGAAAATATTCTTTGGAGAACGCTGTTGAAGTATCATTGAGAAAATGCAAAAGATACAGCAAAACTCAGCAACGTTCGCGAATCCTCTTATCAAAAGTAATTAAGGTTTTAAAAAATGCGTGCAGGAAGTTTAATAACTAATAAAAGAGTTTATTAAAATGGAAATACTTGCGGTCTTGTAATGATAATTTCAAGTAAACCATTTTGGAAAACATAGTCGAAAGAAAAGAAGTCATGGTTTTAAATGTAGCCCCCATTAACCGAGTTTTCGATTATTCGAGGAGATTACAGTCCCAGTCAGGTCGGATAATTGAGGGTCTATTGTTAGGGTTGTCATACGACCCGTGGCCCCCCCCCCCAGAGCTAAGTCAGAATTCTTGATTTTATATAAAATCACTACAACTGTTTTTTTTCTTAATTTCCATTTTTAAAAAAACGTGACAATATTGCTTTCTGGTTTGACAGGTTCGGAAATTTTCCAACTTTTCTAGTCATTTCACTTGTGCTTGTAGCGTTGACGCGGTCGAAAACATTTTTTGGCTAGTTATTTCATTGTATTTTGTATTCCATTATCGAAAGTATTGTATTGTTCTTTATGATTCTTATTGTCAGGTGGGTAAAGTGTGCAAAGTTTAAGTTTTGCTTCGCATAAGCCATGAGGTTTGACATTCTTCACGGCGATACAAAATTTTTATGACCTCACCCCCCCCACACAAACCCAAATTCTGCATTCGCCACTGATTGTGTTTTTAGAACTTGCTGTCCGAAGCTATACCGTGGGCCACGGCTATACACGCTTCGAATGTTGTTATAAATGCAACTGTGTATGTTGCTGTTAGCTTTACTGATACCACAGACAAAAGATTTGTTACCAGTCAGAAAAAATATTCAACGTAAGATTAATTATATGGTGCATTGTTTTGAGACGCACCAGCGTTTGAATTATTGAAATTGAAAAACATTCTTATTGTGTGGGGTATTCTTCCCTCACACGCGCTGTTACAGGCGTCTGTTACATAGTGTTAAAAGATTTTTTGTGCAAATAAATGTTCCTGTCATTTGTCTTCTGACTGGTATACTATAAAAACATTTTCTTTTTCAGAAAAAGTCTATTTTTCTTTTCCAAGTTACGTCAGTGTCACAGGCGTGTAGCCAGAAAGCAAAGTGAAAAGAACTGTCACACTCT
>BGPR01002801.1:46724-57400 GCA_013235015.1 Araneus ventricosus | reverse complement strand
CTGCTCAGAGGTTCCCAACCTGTAGCACGCGCAGATGCAGCACAAATCATTAACAATCAATCAATGGGCTGTGACAATCGTTGTGACTGAGAAGAATAAGTCTTCTAGATGCATAAGTCCGTCTTCCTGCTCAGAGTTCCCAACCTGTGGTACGCTACAGTGGCAAGATGCATACAAATCATTAACAATCAATCAATGAGCTGTCACAATCGTTGTGTGACTGAGAAGAATAAGTCTTCTAGTGCTAATTCGTCTTCTAGCTCAGAGGGTTCCCAACCTGTGGTACGCGTACAGTGGCAGATGCGTACTCATTAACAATCAATCAATGACTGTGACAATCGGTTGTGTGACTGAGAAGAATAAGTCTTCTAATGCATTAAGTCCGTCTTCTGATCAGAGGTTCCCACCTGGTGACGCTACAGTGGTAGATGCGGCCACATTCACAATCAATCAATGACTGTGACATCGGTTTGTGTATGAAGAATAGTCTTCTAGTGCATTAAGTCCGTCTTCTAGCTCAGAGGTTCCCCAACCCACTGTGGTACGCGTACAGTGGCAGATACGTACAAATCATTAACAATCAATCAAGACTGTGACAATCGGTTGTGTGACTGAGAAGAATAAGTCTTCAATTGCATTAAGTCCGTCTTCTAGATCAGAGTTCCCCACCTGTGTACGCGTACCCCTGAGGATACGCGAAGGATCATTTAGGGGTCAGTGAAATCCAAAGTCGTTAATGGAGAACAAGAAAACATAAGGTGATTAAAAGGCGTTAAAAATAATTTGTTTCTCCAAGAGAATACTCTGCTATGAATACGAGGCTAGAAGACGGACTTGATGCATCTAGAAGACTTATTCTTCTCAGTCACACAACCGATTGTCACAGGTCATTGATTGATTGCTAATGATTTGTACGCATCTGCCACTGTACGCAAATGCCACACAATCGAAAGACAAAAAGTAACCGTGCTCGCTCCAGATAATTTATAAATAAAAAAAGAAAGCGATCAACGTATTCTGCGGACGTGTATTAATGTGTTTAACTTAATAAATTTGTTATGCAAGTCAAATTCTAGTGCGCAACGAAGTTTCCTGAAGAGTGACATATCTCGTCCTAGCGATGAGAGTGTTAAACCCTGACTTCTTTTCTTCCGAATAGGTTTTGCAAAATAGTTTATTTGAAATTATAAAAAATAAGTCTGCAAGTACTACGCCGTATTAACATTTTAACTAACTCTTTTATTAGTTATTAAGCTTCTTACATGCATTTTTGATACATTAATTTGTGTTGCTAAGAATTTTCTCGAATGTTACTGATTTGATGCTGTTTCATTAGCATTTTCCCAATGATTCCATAAATATGTTCTCAGAAGTACAACGCGAAATTTTCCGACACATTCACAGCCACATTTTTTCATGAAAATGCATGGAATTCTGCTTTTAATCAAAATTAGTTGCCGTGTTATTCAAATGATATGAATTTCAAAGACGGCTTACCTCTTCTTTCGTTCCGGGAGATTCGGCTTTTCACTCCGTTAATTAACCGTTTAACTTAAAAGCCCGAGAATACTCGTGCATCGAATTATCGCATTTTTAGTCTTAAAAACTAAAATTTAATCATTAATTAGTTTTAATTAATTAATTTCACACAAAAATTACTTAGAATCTATAAACATCTCAAGTATTAATTGCCTTTTGAGATGAATGAAAACGACAGCCCCTTTCCAAAACAAAAAGGGTAATCTTATTAGATAGCAAAGAAAATAATTCAGTTTTGGGGTTAATCAGGTGCAATAAATTTTGGTAATCCATTAAAAGGGATGGAGTTCACAAATGATAATGCTGAACAGAATCCTTTGGGTTAGAAAGCATATTGTTACGAAAATTGTCCGATGTGTGTACTGTGAAAGCAGTTCAGCAAGCAGGATAATTGAGAATGACGCTTTGTTCTGGAATATTCCAGAAAACACGAAGCGCAGCTAACAGGAGAAACAGCACTTGCACAGATTAGCAACACAAGCAGGCAGAAGACCATAAGAACAAAGAGATTTATTCCTCGTTAAGTAGGGGGGTATTTATGCCCTTTTCCAATAGGATATGACGTCACATAAAAATCTCTCGAAGATTCTCTATAACTCCGTCCTTAATAGAGATAGAGAGACAATTCAAGTTTTTTTCGGGAACCTTCGTTTTGTCGCCAATGTCATGGGGCCATTGACTTCCATTTCCGTGGCATCCACTAAAACCTCTGTAAATGTATTTTTCCAACCATAGGACTACCATGCCAGAAAAGCGACATTACAGGTTCGCAACAATATATTAAGCATTACTGCGCATACAACGTACGCATTACTGAATAGAACATCAAATAAGAAAAAAGTGCGTTAGTTTAAATCTCTGGTTTCATTTTATACTTTGCCGACGTATAGCGTCCTGTGGCGGATATAGTCTGGTTATGATGAAAAGGTCATGTGATAGCGGGAAGTTCGTTCTGTTTTCAATAACGGTTTAGATGGAAGAAATTCGGCGTATGGCTTTTTCACCAGAATCGTTGATCTGTGATGAATTTTAACTAACTCCGTCGACTTTCTATCCTTCTGAGTATTTAAAACTGTTTATTTTAGGTGAAGCAAGTGTCGTAGGAGCGCGTTGACATTTTTAAATTGACATTATGAACAAAGTTCGAGACGGCTTCTTATGAGTAAACTACAAATCTACTACGGTAACAAATTCATTAAATCAGCTAAATGCTGGCAAATGTTTAGTATATTACAAGGTGGTCATCATTTATTGGACCCATTTCAAAAATTAATAAAAAAAAATACTTGTAATATTAGAACTTTTTTTTTTTAAAGATGGCTTATTTGAAAAAGTTTTTTTTCAGATAGATAACGCGCCGGTACTGTGGTATAGGGGGTCGTGAATTATTGGACATCTCCCATTTTTGAGAACCATTATCTACGAAACTTTTAAACTAGAAGAGAATTAAAAGCATTTATTTGTGGGAAATTTTACGCTCTTTAATTTGTTAATTCACATGTCGTATGAAAACTGAATATTTTTCGAGATATTCAAGAAAGCCATTCGGTATGGAAATCTCTCTCTGTAGCAAATTTAGAACGCCGTAATGGTACGCCACCTATTTGAAAAAAGAAAAAAAATCTTTTTTTCAAATAGGTGGCGTCAATCAGTATATATATATAGTTAAATATTTTACAAACAATTAAAACTCAAATAACATTTTCAGTATATACACTTATTAAACCAATAATTAAAATTAAATATAAAATAATATTACCTAATTAATAATCATACAATGAAATACAGGAAGATAATTAGATTATAAACTATTACTATGAAAAAGACAACCCAGATTTGGAATTCCAACAATGAAATGCCTATCGATCTTAGGAATCGATTATGTCGCATTAAATTCGAATTTTAGAGGCACCAACCTTCTGCGAATGCCAATTGTTGGAAAAAAGCAGAAAGTGTAGGAATAAATCTTCAAAATATTTCAAGAAGAGAATGAGAAAATAACGAAATGCTTACCAATTCAAAGTCATAGCGATTATAAAGCCAAGAGCTATATACAAATACAGTTCCGCATTTATAGTGAAAATATTATAACTAAAATAGGTTATATATACTATACAAAAACATCATTAATAAATTAAACTATAAATTTAATTTTTAAAAATCATTATAGTAACTTATTTTAGTATGAGAATATAATTTAAATAATATGATGCAATTCTTAAAATTAAAGATGCAATCCATTTCTAAATTTAGTGGCGCCATCTACCTATGTAGTGATATACTAAAATCTAAGTGAATTCCGTAAATATGATTATTTCAAAATATTTAATTCCAATAGACTATTAATTTAAAGGTGTTAAAAATTTTTTGTTAACATAAGCAAGCATGAAATTAATAGGAAATCCGTATCTCAAAGCATTGTCAATAAATGTATCAATATATGATCTCTGTTTTTTACTGTCTGTGATTAAAATAGTGCTTCTAAGGATATAATTCAGAATGATGTTTCTATAAATTTGAATACTTATATTACTATTCCAAAATGGTAGCCTATTTATATTGAACTGAAAAGTGTTTCTTTTATCGTAAATCTCAGTGCTTAATTTATTATCAACTATTTTGATTTGATTCAATATACATATATATAAAGTTATTAGTTTTTTTATTATTAATTTTTGAAATGGGTTCAATAATTTATGACCATTCTGTACTTCGCTGGGAAATGGTGACGGCTCTATTGAACCTTTCTTTATTGTTTCCATTCTTTCGTTTTTGTTTACGTGTAAACGCTAAGTGCATTTCTTTGTCTCTATCCGTTCGGAAGATAAATTCCGTGAAGTCTTCTTTTGGTGAAAATCATCTAACCAAGGACAAAGTATTATTTATCTTTCTAACTTCTTCGACGCACTTTTTTCATTAGGAAATACTGTATTTATTCTATTAAGCTGGAAGTCATCGTTAAGAATGTTCTTTTTAATTCTCATGTTAGATTGATATCGAGTATATGAATGCTTTTATTCCTGCAGTTTTGGTATTCGTTTATCCATAACCTGATTTAGGGAGACATCGTTCCGAAGGATGTTGGATTCTGTCCAACACTCTGTAAGTTTGGTCTTTTGTTTGTGAAAGATTCCTGAAAAAGTAAACTTTGAATTCTGAGATCTTCCTTGACAGAGTTTGGCGCGTAATTATTCTTGTGTAATAAGAATTGCAGCAAGTTTTAAGTGTCAGGGACTTTCGTAAGTTTGTTTCCAGCCTTTGTTCTTGTAGCGTCTCGATCTGCTGTTGTTCCCTTCCCTTTTATTTTTTCGTATGCAAAGTGCAGTAGAACCTCCATTATCCGTCCTGATTCCACGGGCAACGCCGTGCGCGTACTGCTAGTATGAAATAAAGTGCCGAAATCGGTTCGGTGGTTGGGGCTGGTTTACTGTCTCATGGGTTTGGCAGTTTATTTTAAATATGTGGATGAAAATCACAGTTCGATTTTCTGGTACCGGCTCGATTAACACATTCGCTGCCACTATCCACGCCTGAGATTCGAACCGTCTATCTAATTAGACGACCCCTTCTCTGCCATCTGTTAACTACAGTAAAGAAGGGGTCATCTAATTAGATAATGGGTCTGGACACGCCAGCGCGTCAGTGGCATCAGTGAATGTGTTAAAAGACCTCGGTTGATAAAGACCCGAACAGGGTTGGCGCCAGAGGGGGCGCCATCCCTGTAATAATCTGGCGAAAATTTAAGATCAATTTCATTACCTCTTTCTCCCCCCCCCCTTTCGGGAAGATCGCACCCTCCTGTCGGGTAAATCGGGTCCCCCCGTCGGGTAAATCGGGTCCCCCCGTCGGGCAAACTCTAGCGCCATTCCTGGACCCGAATAATAGAGGTTATACTGTACGATAAAAGGGGAGGGAGGAGTGTCAAAACATTAGAGAATGAGGAGCACAATAAAAACTACTTCGGAAAGTTGGGACGCAAATGCTAAAAGAATGAGAGTCGATTTTTTTAGCAACTATTTGTTAACTGTCTCTTTAAATAATTGATTATATTTCTAACTATACTTATAAAAGGCAATGTTTGTGTGCGTGTGAGTGTGTCCGCTATGTCCATACGAATCTATAGCACTTACAGCCGTGAAATTTGGCACACAGGTAGTCGTAATGGTGACTGAATTCACCTCGAAACCGGAATTTTAAAATTTATTCTAGAAATTTTTTTATTTAATAATTTGTGTTGTTTTGGGTCATTTTCGGCACGTGTACGACTGTAGTATCTTTTCTAATGATAGTTGAAAAGCAATCAATCAATGTACCATTGGATAGAACAAACAATTTTCGTTCTAATGAAATTTGTTTTGAGCTTCAAACGTAATTTACTGAATTTTGAGAAATTTTTAAAAAATAGTCAGTTTTGCCGACAAAATTTTATTTTCCTGTTTAAATTTACTGCTTCCCCCGTTCTAATAACGTTATCTCTTTAATTTTTTTGAGGTAATGAATGGAATATTCCCCCTTGATTTAAAAGAAGAACGGTTAAAATGTCTTATATGGTTGAATATTAATTAATTTTTTTCTGAAGTGTTAAAATATTTTCGCTCCATTTTTTCCCTCCTTGATTCTTCGTAACCAAGTTCGCGGTGTTCTATTCCCAGCATGCATTTCGTCGAAACCACGTGACGTCATAATCCCCTTGCTTTTAGCAAGATTTCGAAGCGCGATTGTACCGTCTGTCGTCGCGCCGACAGATCATGGTTTTAATTTGTTTGTTTTTATACTTTTTGATAGTCGATGTGAAGGCTGATACCTTTAGTTTCAGAAGACATGTTCATCCTGCGTGTACTTTCGATGAAACTGAAAGAAAAAAAAATGAAATATGACCTCAACGAGCTATTTACACAATGTGGCTTCAAAATTTAAACCTGAAGCTGAAGATTGTAAGCTTTTTAAAAAAATTTGTTGAAATTCAGGATGTCACGGGCAACGCCATGAGTGTACTGCTAGTATCTTATAATATCAAGAATGTATTCTCTTATCATATTCAGATTAACAATCACGGGAAACAAAACAACTAATAAGACGTGAACTTTAAAATTTCGAGGAAATACCTCGGAACTTTTTCCCCCTGTGCTTTTGTCCGCCTGTAGTCTCTTTCGTTAAAATTCCTGGAACCCGTATATTTTTCTAATATTCTAAGGGATTGCTTTTACGTAGAATTCCTTGTGTTTTCCCGCCGAATTTAATTTCGCGACTTGCGTCGATTATCATTAGTATGATTTGTGTTTTGAAAGGCTTTTGTTAATCGTTTGGAGATAAAATTTGTTTCTAGGAAGCAGTGGTGTAAATAATTAATGTTATTTTTTTGAGCCCGAATACATTTCCTTTTCTTTATGAGCAAAACAATTTAGTTTGCATTGTTTTTTATTGAGTGCTGCTTCGAACCTACTTAGTGAAGTTAATGCATACTCCCGTAATAAACGTCAAGTATACCAAGCCAAATTAATTTTAGAATAAATGACGCATTTTTTCTTTTGCTGCTTGAAGCATTACCTTTTTAAAACCAGCGGGAGTGTTATCCCCTAAACTTTCTCGTATACTTCCCCAAAAAGGTGCCGTTTCCACTTCCCCCGCTCGGCTAAAAAAATTCGAACCTACTGTAACCCAGAATCCAATGACTACCAGAAGGTTTTTCATTATAGTGGTTGAAAAATATCTAGGTAATGAATTCAAAGATTTCCGATTAAAACGCATCTATCGCACACTGCTAGGTTTCACTCTTGCCGTCTCAAGGACAAACTGACATAATTCGCTCCTTTCGTGAGCACAGACGATTGCTTCCGAACGCATGCGCGTGGAGATAGCGGATTGGTTTCAATGGTAAATTGTACAGGCCGACAGACAGTCAACCCTTTGACGGATTTGGCCTAAAATTTTGTACGGACCTACATCCATGACGATAAAACTGTGTATCAAATTTTATCCATCTAGCTATTCAAGTTTTTGAGTTATAGTGTTCACATGACTTCGGACATACAGACAGACAGACTTCCCGTTGACGGATTTCGTCCAAAATTTGATAGAAACCTACAAATTATGTTTAAAGACCACATACCAAATTTCATCCCCGTAGCTCTCATAGTTTTCGAGTTATCGTGTTCACAGACATAATTCCAAAATTGTGTTTTTCGGACTCAGGGAGGTCTAAAACGTGGAGATACGTCAAAATGTCGAGTTCGAATTTTTTGACGATTACAATACTTTTTCTTTGTATACTTCGTATACGAGAAAGTAAAAAGCTTAGAATTCCTCCAAAGACAATTGAAACCTGTCTTGCCAGACTTGCGAATTTGTACTATCATTTACTTACTAATTTATCTCAAACACTTTATGTAAGTCTCATCTCTTTTTTCCTTTCTTTTTACTGTTTTATTTTAGCTATACAACTCTTAACTCTCTCTCATAACGTCACTCATATTTTGCATTTTGTAGTTGTTGGTCACATGACATATTTTGCATTTTGTAGATATTGGTCACATGTTGTTGGGGTCACATGACTTCCTATTGCAGCCAACGATCATCCCAGTGTAAACCAAATTAAATATTAGGTGGCATGCCCAATTACATTTATCTTGTGACGTGAATTGACGTCTTTAAGGCATATTCTGCCTGAAGACCTGCTACATTTTTATGCGCAAGGAATTTATAAAATAAAGCAGGTGCCCGACTGTAAGTATTGCTGGGGACTCTTATTGTTAAGTCAACTTGGTAGCACAAGCGAAGGAAACTGACCCAGGCTCACCTTACAAGTGTTCAGTCGATAGCGCCTAAAGTATTACTACACGGCACAGCGTTGGGCCCGCTTACATTGGAATAATCGTTGGCCTAACAAGATGACATCACCAATCGGCAATCTGACCTCAAGGATGAACGCACGTACAGACGTTTTGGATAATGAACTGTCGGATTTTGGTTCAGACCAGTGGTGCTCAAACTATTTTCATTCCCACCCCACTCACTTTGTGTAAAATTTTGCCACGACTATGGGGGTCGCGACTCACGGTTTTTAAAGAAAAGCCTCATGTTTTTTATTGTCAAGTAAGTGCGAAGTAAATAAATTCTCTTCTTTATTATGCATCACACAAAAGCCAATGTTTAATAGCTGCAATAAGATACAGATTTTGTTTTATTTTCTGTCTTTTAGAAAATATGCATGTAATTTATTTGACGATACATTTTGTTGTTATGCATTTTTCATGAATATAGTCTATTTAAGCAATTTTTTAAACCTATTTAATAAATCAAATATGCTAAATTTGTGTATAAAACATTTGCATAAATGTAGTTTTTCCGGTAGGGGTTTATAGAAGGGATGGAAAATTAATGAAATGTGTCATGTATGCAGCTTGCTAGTCTCCATAGGCGCAGGGATCACTGGTACGGCCCTGTTGATGAATGAAAGGACTGTCCCTTTCCAAAACAGGAAGGGTCATCTTATTAGATAACAAAAAAAAAAAAAAAAACTCTAAAGTGTTAAATGTCATGATAATATTCCAATGAAATTTCACGATTGAAGTATTATCGGAATATTATTCTTATTGAAGAAGATTTTGTCGTAACTACATTGCATCTCCTTATATAGAATTTTCCAGAAAGTCGATTTAGTTTGCTAGTGCTGCTTATTTATTTTGAGAGAAAATTGGAAGAAATACAAAGATAACTTCTTTGTCTAATCCTGTTTTCTAAAACTCGACAATTTCAATTTTCATTTTATGTCGTATTCGAAATAAGTGCACGTTTAATCGCTTAAAACTATTTTTTTAAAGCAATGATTCCTATATCGAATGCAATATAATTGAGTCCCAGAACGATTCATTTTCTAAAGCGCTGAAATTTTACACTTGTATTCCGAATTTTAAATTTGTTGACATCATTTCGAAAATGCAGACGACTTTCAGTTTCATTGTTTCCAGCTTACTGAAAGTGGAAGCTTTCTATAATCACTTGTTCGTTGTTTCGATATTTTTAAAATTTAATCCCACTTGTTGCTTCTCTCTGTTTACTTTCCCCACTTCAGTGACTTGTTATTAAATTTAATAAACTTGGAAATATGTATTGCTGTTTAATGTAATCAAATGGTGGATAAATGCCATTTTCTTTCAGTTCTACATTATGCGTGCGCAGATAGCTTAGAAGTTATATAAAACTGAAAAATTGAAGGGCTTCTCATATGTATGTTTTGTCAGTTGATTACTATTTGAATCTTTTCCTTCTTGGTAAGAATATATTCTCTTTTGTTTGATTATTTTTTACGGATTTTTTTAGTAGTGGATAGCCATATACTATTTATTATTTTGAATGTTGATTGTTTATTCTTTTATGGTCTATTTTCTTTCCGTAGTGGCAGTATGTAAGTGGAATTTTGAAATTACCGATTGTTTTAAAAAGGAGAAATTCATTACAATAAAGATATAGGATTGTAGGAAATATGTTTCCCATTGCCAATGGCGTGTTAGTAGCGGATGAAAGTATATTTCGTATTGCATATTGTGTCTCAGTATAATCTGGATCGGTTGGAAAGGCACTGAACGTAGATTCTAGAGGTGCGATCCTCCCATGGATACATTACTTTTTCCAAGACAGACGAAAACCTCAGTGTTATGTTTAGCTGATGCACTTAAATCCAATCTGCTGGACTAGATTTTCTTCACATTTTGATCACAGATACTATGAAGAATAAGGAAGATTTTAGTGAAGATTTCTCTAAAATGTTAATTAAATAGTTTTTTTACTATCTCATCTATCCAGCGTTGTTCGGAATGAAATTATTTTCATGATTTTAACTATTGAAAATTAATTAGTTAATTTATTGTCACAAAATCTGCAGCAAAAGTCTTATTTTTCACTTGCTTAACTTCTTTACTACTTGCTCTTAAAATTCAGTGTCTGTGAGCAATATTTGAAGTACTTATTGCAAGTAGTAGTATTATATATAATAAATATTCAATATTAATGACTGATGGATGAAATTAGCTTTCGATGTTTTTTAAAAAGTCGTTTGTTTCAACTAACATTCTCATTTTAATTTTAAAAAACCTTTTAGATGATAAGAGGATTTTGTGTATTATAATAATTTATATAGA
>BGPR01002801.1:27453-45645 GCA_013235015.1 Araneus ventricosus | reverse complement strand
GGCACGTTTTTGTGTTCAGCTTCGTCGTATAATGAAGATTAAGAGAAACGAGAATGAATTTTTGCAGTGGCTTAAGAAATATAGAATAGGGATGGCGTTTTTACGAAAATAACCGGTTTTCGGTTATTTAGGTTTTTTTCATCTCCGGTTTAACCTGGCGGTTATAACCGCTCAAAATAACCGGTTTTTGAAATTACCGGTTTTCGGGTTTTTTTTTTATATTTAAAAAAAAAAAGCGCCGTTTGTTGACAAATTTTTTTAGCAATATTGTTTTTACAGGAAATCAATCCATTGGCCAATATTTATCTGTTCATAAAGACTCTTTCAGTAATTCGCCAATCAACAAACGCTTCGATGAAGCGGTTGTCGTTGATTGGTCTAAGATGATGAAATTCAAAGCTTCGTAACTTGGTAAATTTTAGTCTGATCGAACCAAAAGTCAAGATCCGGTTTTTTACTCGGTTATTGGATTTAAAAAAGAAAAAAAAACCGGTTATAACCGGGGCAAAAAAATAACCGAAAAAAAAACCCCGGTTAACCGAAATAAAACAACGGTAGGTTTTTCCCATCCCTAATACGGAATTTCATCCATCTGCCTTGTTTCATTATTGAGTCATTGTAGTTCCACAGACACATAGACTTAATTCCAAAAATGTTTTGGGTTTTTTTTTTTTTTGGACTAAAAAACGTGGAAATTCATCAATACCTCAAGATCGATCTTTTGACAAGTACATTGTACAATGCTGTCTCTTTCTATACCTCATACAAATGGCCATATTGGTTGTTCTGAATGCAGTGTTTGACATCCAGAGTGTCACGCTCCACTAGGGGGTGACAATTTGATTGTTAGGGGGGGAGCAATTCGAAAATGGAATCTTCCAGGATTTAAAAGCAACCGTCTACTGTGATTTAACTAGTACATTAGAACCCCGCTAATCCGAACTAATTGGGACCGGTGCCTGTTCGGATTACCCGAAATTCCGATAAAAATAGAAAAGAAAAAGATGTGTGCTGAAAAAAATGTAAGTTATATGTACTCAATACTACTATCTCTTGAATTCTTTTATTCGAAAGCAATAGAAAGAGAATATGTCTCCCCTTTTCATGAGAATAATGGAATAATTCCCATTCCGAAACTGCAAATGCGCTATAAATAGCACTGCGATATATAGAGCAGAATGAAAATGCGACATCAACAGATATTATGTTCATGAGACGTTGGCATAATATTGCTTCCACGTCGAGAATAACATCACTTCGTTGGATAAATTTCTTCACCCCAAAAGGTCGTTAACGTAAATGTGTATGTGATGTATTAATGTAATGTGTTTTTATTAAATTTAAATGTGATCCTTGACTTATTGGATTAGTTTCTTCAATGTGTACAAAATTATGCTTGCTGAAAAAGTACTTTTTTGTTTTTAGTATGTATAATTAAATCTTTTCAGGTAATCTTTTCACTTGCGTATAATTTTCGAAAATAAAATCGGTTCGGATTAATCGGAATTTCGGATCAGCGGGGTTCTTCTGTATACATAAATTGTCAGATCGAAACGGCACATTTTTCTCGCTGAATAATTTTCAAATATATGTGATATTTTAATTTTTTAACTTTCCTAAATAATCTTAACGACACCTCATTTTAAATACTTCCACTTTCATCATAATTAACGCACTACAACTTTCTTTGCAAATCACGGGTTCTAAAAGGGAAAATTCCCTCTTCTGGGTACTTAAGCGTTCTGCGCATTCATTTCTGCCCTTTTTTCACGCCAGCATGTAAGCTTTAAACAACAACGCGCCGCTCGGGCGTAAACTTCTAAATTCTGGTCATGGAGCTGCAAACAAATTAAATATTTTACTTATGAAGAAATAACGCCTGATGCCTAAATAAATGAAGATTTAAACAAATATCGTCTCTTCCTTGATGACAATGGACTGCCTTTCACTTTTTTAAAGCCTGATCTTTCATATATATATAAAGTTTTTAATCCCCGAGTGCAAACCTGCATAACTACTCTACCACTGCCACCACCACCACGACTCTAGCTGCATCAGTGCACTGAGTGGCGACTGAGGCAATTTCCAACTGATTTTTTCCTAAAATCTATCATTTAAATTTCTTCTGGGAATTATGAGGCTCATGTAACTAAGAATAAAACTTGGAAAATTACAATATTATCTTTTCTCATTCACCGTTTCTTTCCGACATTCTACAACATGAATGAAACAGCATACGAGTATTTACCCCGGAACTCTTAGGTATTTCATGGAATTCCTTAATTTCATACGGTAAACACGTATGCTCGCTACAGTAACTCTTTAATTTAATCAAAAACTGTGACCTGCTGTTACCTTATCGAATGACTCGCTGCATAATTTATGCCTATTTTAATGTAAAAACTTACAAATTTTTAATTTGTATATTTTTATTTAAAAAACTTTAACGGATTTTAAAAGAAAATTGGTAATGGAATGAGGGAAATGTGGAAAAAAAAAACTAATTTATGTATCAACCTGAAATATCCATCTTTCACAATTTTAGAAAGTGGGTGGGCGTTTTGAAAGTTTCACCAAAAGAGCCATTTTTCTTTCCCATTTGTTTTTTTGTAAATGCTTTTTTTTTCCCCTTACTTTCCATCTTTCTTATTAAAAAAATTAAAACAAAAACAACTTTTCCTGAATTTAAATAAAGGAAGATTTTTTCTTTCCAATTTCATTTATCCAATTCGAAATCTGGCCTCTCGGATATCGTCTGCTTAGTTTCGCTTTGGAGTATCGGTTGGTTCTTTCCGAACTTTCCATTATCGTTTTTCATCCTCCCAAGTGGCTTTTCGTGCTTCGAATAAGGAGGGAAGAGGCATTTGTCACTTCTGAACGGGGGCCTGCTGGAATATTTCGTGTTCCTGTCTCTCCTATCCACCCTCGTTCGGTAGTGGGCGGCGGCAAACGACATCTGCTGCTGTTCGTTTGCAGACATTCCATCTCCGCCCCCATTCCGTTCCGTATTATTATTTTTTTATTTTCCTTGTAGTACTGATGTGTTAAAGTACAACAGTGCCGTTTTGCGAGAGGGGAAAAAAGTTTTCGACCATGTTTTGATGTTCGGCAATTAAACGGGAATATATGGAATGCCTTCTGATGAATGTTTTATGTGGTGATGAAATATTGCTGCGTTGTTTTTAAGGATTGCTGTATTTTTTTATGCACATTAAGAATGTCCTCTGCAGAGCATATTATGTTGTCATCATTAATAATGTTGTGAGTGTGAAGCTTTATATAACCTCACAGTTCTTGAACATGTCAGAGCTATACATTTTAAATTTTTTTATTGAAAAATTTGTATGAAATGTATCATGTGTGGAAACAAATAAAAGGCTCTTAAAGTATAGAAATATTGCATATCTTTCGCATTCAAGAAATATTTAGTGAACTAGATTTTCTGAATTCCATTTCGTCGTTTATTTTCGATTCATGAAGCGGGGCACTCACCGCTTTTCCACTCCATGATGTTTGGAACGCGGGAAGGCAAAACCTTACGTCAATGTGAAATCCCGATGAAAAATGGCGGAGATGGATTTGGATTTCAAATGAATTTGATATCCAAGTGGAATGTGGAATGGAAGGCCATACCAGCGGGAGTGGTCTCCCCGAAACTTTCTCGTATACTCCTAACACATGTAGGGAAAAAAATAAGCTAAAAGGCAGTGAAACGAACAAGAACGCCTTACACGGTGGAGAAAAAAATAAGCGAAACGTCATACCACGATTTCCGAAGGTCGTCCAACGCGGAGGTGGAATTAGAAGCCGGAGTACCAGTACGGCTGGGTGTAAGATAAAGAAAACGAAATTTGCAATTTGAACGCCTTTTTTTTAACTGATTGACACAAAAATTGATCACAAATCTACCATTAAGGTAAGAAGACCACATACCAAATTTCATTTATCAAAGAAAGAAGTTATTGCGTTCAAAAGTGTGCGATTATACAAACAGTCAACCAGTAGACGGATTTGGAACAAAATTTGATACGGACCTACATTCATGATGATAAAACTGTGTACCAAATTTTATCCATCTAGCTGTTCAAGTTTTTGAGTTATAGTGTTCACATGAACGCAGACAGACAGACTTCCCGTAGACGGATTTTGTCCAAAATTTGGTAGAAACCTACAAATTATGTGTAAAGATCACATACCAAATTTCATCCCCGTATCTTTAATAGTTATCGTGTTCACAGACAGACATAATTCCAAAATTGGGTTTTTCGGACTCAGGGAGATCTAAAACGTGGGGATTCGTCAAAATCTCGAATTCGAATTTTTTGACGATTACAATAGTTTCTCTTTGTATACTTCGTACACGAGAAAGTAAAAAATGTGTACTTTGATTCTTCGAGGCGGCGATAAATCACCCGTGTGTGTGTGTGGAAAGAGATGGGGAGAGAGAAAGTGCGTGGGAGTCAGTCTGGGACTTTGAACCTTCTCAAACAAGGGTTCTCAAAACAAACTTTGGAACATCCGTGAAATGACTTGCCTTAATCTATGGACTGGAATGAGGGAAATATAAACCAATTGCTGGTACAAATGGACTACTCGTGAATTAACTCGTAACTTAAGTAGATTCGTTGAACAGAACTCATAAAGTTATTCATTTTGAAAACCATTTTTATTGGTTCATTTTTCTTTTAAAATGAACCAATAAAAATAATGCGACGAAAGCTGATAAGTGTATCAATACATCCATTGAGATAAACCGTAATTTGATCCTTTTATATTTAAAAGCAATTCGTCCATTTGAACAGAATTTAGTTGTAAACAACTATTACTGATTTTCTCTGTAATTATATGTTATGTTTAAAATAAAAGTTGTTCAATTTCATGGGATTCTTACTTTAGCGCTAAAAAATTCGTGTCACGTCATTCACCTGTGATTCGGTCGCTTGGAGCTGTATCCGTACTATCAATTTGAGTTGTTACTGCACAGGGACAATAGCTGGTAGCAATAGGAGGTCGCGCGATTCCAAGAAAATCCCGCCACCAATCAACAATCTGAAGGATATGTGCATGCTCACACCTTCGGAACAACTGCTGTTGGCAGTATGGATTGAATAATGGCTTGCCAATTGCCGTTCTTTTTCCCATTTTGTACGTGGGTGAGTCCTTCACTTCAGTGGCGTAGCGGCAGGGGGGGGCAAGGGGTTATAGATCCCCTGTGCGCCAATTTTAGGGGACGCCATGGAGTCAAAACATTACCACGTTTATGCCATTTTGTTAAGAAAAATATGAAGAGGGGGCGTAAAAATTCCATGCCACTGGCATCATTCACGCTGATGACGACTGGGATAAAAAAAAATCATATTTGCTTGACGCCACTTATTCTCGCTACGCCACTGATCATTATGACAAAACGTTAATGCATTTGTCACTTTTTAAAGTCAAATAGGATAAGGAGGTGGGAAAATACCCTCCCCGGGGCGTCGTTTACAAAAGCTAGGCCGGTTCTGATGACGGGAGGGGGGCAAAAAAATCATATTATGGCCCGGTCATATGACCAGGAATGGCGCTAGAGTTTGCCCGACAAGGGGGCATGGTCTCACCGACAGGGGGGCACTACCTTCCATACGGGGGGTCGAGTGTAATGAATTTGGTCTCAAATTTTCACCAGATTATTATTTATCAACTACAGTTGAATACCCCGTACAAAAATTTTCCCCGACGGGATACAAAATTTTTCCCCTAGGGGGCGTTCAAATATTACGTAAGCACCCAAGGGGGGGAGGGGGTTTGCGATTTGCTTATTTTTGCTGACAAGGGGGGAGGGGGAGTATGAGTGATGCTTACGTAAGACACTAAAATCACTTTATTTCCGAAAATCTCTTGTAACTTGCATAAATAATTTAATTTAAAAAAATTAAATTTGAAAAAAACAATTAAATTTGAAAAAAAAGTTAAATTTTTCAAAAGAAAATTAAACTTGATTTTTGTAAGCTTAAACTTGAAATTGTAAGGAAATTAAACTTACATTTTTTTTTCATTTTAAGCCGAGTTAGAGTTTTTTATTTGAATTAAGTCCTAAAATTTTTAAAATTAGATTATTACTGTTATACGTTTTGTAAAAAAAAAGAACGGGGGGGTGCAGTTTGCTTACGTAATTATAAGAGGGGGGTTTGCGATTTGCTTATTTTTGCTGACAAGGGGGGGGAGGGGGTCAAAAAGTACCAAAAACATGCTTACGTAATATATGAACGGCCCCCTACGGGAGGGGCTGACACCCCTCCTCTGGCGCCACCCCTGCATATGACCCGGACGCCACTTACCATCGCTACGCCACTGCTTCACTTCAGATATCCACTGGTGATGGCATTTTGTGGGGAGTTATTTAGCCTGCAATGGTGGCCAGCGTTTTGCCCTTGTGTAAGCAGGGTTAACCACCATCATTGCAAGGTACTGATATTGATTGGCCGCCAGAGGGCGGTACTGATATCGTGGAACGTTAGCAATCGAATCGACGGGGAATGATAATGAGGTTGAGGGACTCTGCCAAACTTTTGTTTTTCGATATATCTTGAAAATGGAGGGTGGTGGGAGGCAGGCGACGATTGATGATATATCTACACGTCATAAGCTTTCATATGAAATAAAATTTATCGAAATTGGTCCAGTGGTGGGGCTAGGGGGACCCTCTCATGGATTTGCCAATTTTTTAAATATATAGATATGTCATCTAAAATAAACAGACGGTTGAATTTTTAATGCTTTTCCCCACACCTTTATTCATTTGTCACTTTAAGGGTGACGGATAGTATTTTTTGTAAAGACTGTTTAATATCCTGGGGAAAAGGCAAGGAACCCGGCTGCGAAAAATTCCGCGCATTCTACGAATTATGGACGCATTTCTGCGAAACTACCCCATCCATCCTGCAGAAAAGGATATTAAAGGACAACATATTTCCTGGCGACAAAGGACAAGTCTGCACTTTGTCCGCGGGAGGCATTGATGGAACGCATGAATTATGGAAGCAGCGGTAGTATTTTTATTGAGTTTTCTGTGTGCTGATGTGTGTTTTGAAGTTTTTTAGTAGGTGCTCTGTTTGCTGAATTGGAAATTCATTCGCAGGTTGTTGTGAGTTTTTGAAAAATCGTATTACATTATAATTTTAAAATATCTGTGTTCTTGTTCGAATTGTTAAAAATAAATAAATAAAAAGAATCCTAGGATTGCTAAAAGGAAAGGGTTGAAAAATTCTGTTAGAGGCATTTGTTCGTTAATATAGATGTCTATGGTTTGCATATAAAAATGTCCACAAATATGGTTCTTTTATGAATAGTGTTGTTGCCGACCGATGCTTACTATGATACATCTGTATGAAACCACGGTGCATAGTGTTACCGGTATTGTATGAAAAGCAAGAATTCTGCAGAATGCTAGGCAACATCTGTACGTCAGAGGTAAACTAACGTTAGTGATAATTTTAAAGCGGGGCATTCAAGATTAGTCCAATCCTTTTTTTTTGGGGGGGGGGGGGAGGACCCGGGTGCCAAACGCCTTCGCCAGTGTTAAAACCCGATGAAAATTCGCGTTGATAGATGGTGAAGTTGGAATTATCCGCTGTTATGCCAACTCTAGGTAAGGTGCAAAAAAGTTTGGGAAACACTGATGTAATGCAAGGGATGCACTCTGTGAAAATCGTAAAAAGTGCATAAAAAGTTTTTAACTTTAAAAAAAAATCCTCAAATGAACTATTCACTTTTGCTTCAGTAATGATTACTAATATAATAGCCCAAATCTGTTTCTCACTGATCCGGTAATTCTCTGACGTCACCAACAATAAAATTCGCGCCATAGCACTGCGAGACGTTAAACAGCATTATTTCATTGTTAGAGAACCTAAATTTCAGTATTTTTTAAAATTAAAAAAGTAATGGTCGCTCTAATTTCAAATTTAATAGCTCTAAAATAGTGAAATAAAATTTGGTATCGATTCATAGAAAATTTTTCTGTCTATGAACATTAGTTCCCGAAAAATTTTAAATTATATTAATTATATATTTCAAATTAATTTCCGTTTTTCTTAATAGATAGTAGTAAATCAAGTCAGTGGTATATCATGCGCGTGATATAGTTGGAACGCCACGATGCATCTGATTATTTATTGCAATCGTGATGATATAATTTGATAATATTTTTTGGCAACGTTTGACAAGCAGAGAAGAGCTTTGTTTTGATTAGAATTTCGAAAAAGAATTTCTTTCATTCACATTTTTCTCGCATATATATCTATTTAAACACGTCAAATTTGACCGGAAATCTCTCAAATGAAGAGGCAATTTGCACCCGTCATACCATGACGGGTGATTTTCTAGTAATGATAATAATAATCCTCTAAAAAAAATCACCTCAGATATTGGCACAGCTCTACCTATAGACGAAAATGTAACTTTTCTTCTTTTTTCAACTCCTACTATTAGTTCACACTCTCCCTATATGTTGTTCAAATTTTTAATCGATTTTAACTAACTTCCCGATGAGCTGGAGACTTGAAACTTTAAACATAGCTCAGAACTAGATGACAATGCAATATTAATTCGCTTTCTTGTGCGTCTGTCATTTCATATTTTGCATGACGCATGCGCAGTACGTTTTTCATTATATCTCGAAACCTATTAACATTACAGACTTGTTTCTTGGATATATGGATGGTCCATGGGATCATCGAAGCACCCCCATATTTTAGTCATATCTTTGCGCATGCGCAGTACGTTTTTCATTATATCTCGAATCACCTGAGTAGGAATTGACTTAATTTTTTTTTTATATATTACTTGTTTTCTCCCGGTTCTCACTGAGCTACATCCCACTTGTACTACATCCTAGTGAAATTTTGTTTCGTTTGGTGTCATAGAACCGGCTTTTGTGGGCCTTCTCAATACGTAAAATTTAATTATAACACCTAGGTACGAACTCCGCTACGCTTTTTCAAAACCACTATATTCTACACTCGTAATTGCTTTATCATGAGACACGTCACGGCCAGTTACCGCTGTGTAAAGCTAAGAGACAGAATTATATAGCCTAGTTAGAATAGATCGCGTTCGTAGCCGCACGATTAATAGAATTCTCACTCTGCCACCGAAGAAATAAATGCCCCAGAAAGCAAGCACTCCGATCGCGTGTCCGTTTTCGGTTCCGTCGGCCGTAGAATTGGCAAACAAAAGAAACCCGCTCTTGAAAGCTGAGCTTTTGTTTAGTCTGTCGGAGGGCAGAAATAGTCGTCTCGCTTCAGCGGACGGGGAGAAAGTGGTTATGAAAGCGACATTTCGCCCAACACTCTGTGCTCGGTTTGGAAATGAACGCTGCTCAGGCGTTTATTTATTTATTGAGTATTTGATATTGCTCGGGATTAAAATACTTTCATGTCTAATATTTTTACTTTCTCGTATACGAAATATACAAAAGGTAATCGTCAAAAAAATTCGAACTCGAGATTTTGACGAATATCCACGTTTTAGACCTCCCCGAGTCCGAAAAACACAATTTTGGAATTATGTCTGTCTGTGAACACGATAACTCGAAAACTATGAGAGCTACGGGGATGAAATTTGGTATGTGGTCTTTAAACATAATTTGTAGGTTTCTATCAAATTTGGGACAAAATCCGTCAACGGGAAGTCTGTCTGTCTGTATGTCCGAAGTCATGTGAGCACTATAACTCAAAAACTTGGAATAGCTAGATGGATAAAATTTAGTACACAATTTTATCGTCATGGATGTAGGTCCGTACAAAATTTTGGGCCAAATCCGTCAAAAGGTCTGTCTGTCGGCCTGTATAATTTACCATTGAAACCAATCCGCTGTCTTCACGCGCATGCGTACGGAAGTAATCGTTTGTGCTCACAAAAGGAGCGAATTCCGTCAGTTTGTCCTTGAGACGGCAAGAGTGAAACCTAGCAGTGTGCGATAGATGCGTTTTAATCGGTACGCATCTCTTTGAATTCTTTACCTAGATATTTTTCAATCACTATAATGAAAAACCTTCTGATAGTCATTGGATTCTGGATAACAATAGGTTCGAATTTTTTTAGCCACGCGGGGGAAGGAGAAACAGCACCTTTTGGGGGAAGTATACGAGAAAGTTTAGGGGAGAACACTCCCGCTGGTTTATGTAAAAAACTACTTTTTTATAGAAAATTACAAGACCCAAAATTCTTTTATCGTCTCAAACGTTTTTTAATTAAAATGAGAATATCAATTGAACAAGAAGATTTTTGAAAACACTGATAGCTAATTTTCTCCTTAAATTATTAATACTTGTTCCATAGGTATTTCAAATTTTGTTCATAAATCTTGCAGTGTAAGAGAGATTTTTAGGGATGTCTTGGGACAATTAATTACATAGTAAATTTTTAATAAAAAAAAAGCGTTAAAATAAATGTGAATAAAGAATAATAAATTTAGCCTTCTTCTAGAATTTTACTAATTTGATATAGCGAGAGTTCTTCTTATGTATTCTTGTTCTTTACCAATAAAAAAAGCAAATTGTTAATTTTATGCACAATTTAATTTTTGAAAAATTATTAAAATGAGGTCAACGAATTGAACGGAAATGAAACTTGTGTCATGAAAAACTAATTTTTTAAACTTTTAATATGTGTAAAAATAGTGTTTGTGACATAGTACATGTTTTCGAAAAATATCACGGAAAATGCCAAAATATATAAAATATAAATTTTATAAATACATAAGATATATTTATAAAAATACGCAAAAATTTTAGAAATAAAGGTAAATTAGTTCAAAGTCTAACCGTTGCCTGGGAACGGTTCAAACGGTATTTCAAAATCGTCTGCAGGTTATTAACAATTTATTAAATTTTGAAAAATTAATAAAAATTGAATGAAAAATTTCACAGATATAAATTGGTATCATTAAAAAGGTAATATTTTGAACTTGGTCTACAAATATTTTTTGTGGAACAAATTGCGCCGAAGTTTGCAGAAAAACGGTTTCGGTTGATTTCTAATTAACTGTCTGTTTCATTAACTTTTGGGCTTCGGAAAGTTAACAATAATCTTCCTCTTGTCTTAAATAATAAGTGAGCAAAGTTTGGTTGAAATCTGTCCAGTAGTTTAGGGGGAGATGTGGAACATATCCACAATGACTTTTATTTATATTAAGATTTAGTAGTTGATATACCTGGCGTTGCTCGGGTGAAAATATGTTCGTGTCTTTTATGAATTCAAAAAAATCAACTGTCATGAAACCTTCACTAAAGCCTTTGTTATGTTCTGGCATTTCTGAGAAACCTTTAAAGTACTTATAGTATAATAAACACTTATAACATGAAAAGATCTAAAGATAAACAAAAAGTGGGGGCGACCCCACACTTTTTACGGGAAAAATTAAATTTATATTTCATTTTAGCTGCTTAAAATTTGGAATTTAAAAAAAATTTGTAGTGTTGTAGAAAGCTAGCTAATTTTGCAACTAAATTTTTAAATTTTGTTGTTTACCACCTATATTGCCAGGGTACTTTTAGGTGTCTAAAAATTTTGCACCTCCACCCACTTTGCCACCCAGTTGCTGCTATTGTAAACAAGTATAAACCAGTTGTTGACAGCTCCATGGTGTAAGTGAACATCATATGCGAGAAAGTGAAAATATATTTAAAATTAGCATTCGACGGAATGCCTACGCCTAGTAAACAAATGGATTTTTAAAATATATATATATAAAATGATTTCTTTGTTGCAGTCGTTAAATAAAAAACAGGCCGAGTTATTAAGTAATTTTCATTTATTGTGGGAGAGTGACAGACATACGTGCATCTCAGTTGAAGTTTCTAGTCAAAAAGCGAACAGAAAATTCCTGCATTTCCTCAGGGAGGGATTTAACATATAGACACGTGATCAAAGTGAAGGGAATATTGGATATTTTTAATAAATTACGTAAGCGTTTTAGGGAAAAGTCTGGCGGCAAGGAGACGCCGTCATGATTTTCTGTGGGCACGTGAAAGCGATTAAAATATTCTTCTAGTACTAAATATGCCAAACGAGAGATTTAATATACCTCCATCGCGGGAAATAAAACGAAACTGGAGTTTAAGAACAGTGATTTTGGAATACATTAAGACTTCAAAATAAATAATATTAGAATTTAAAGTAAGATTATATATATATATATATATATATGGAAAATAATTTAATTTAAAATATAATACTCAAAGTCCTCTTATTGCTTGCAACTTAATTTTTACTTAAAATAAGAATATCACTTGCACCAGATGATATTTAAAAACCACCGAAAGCTATTAATAAATTTAAAGAATTATACAAAATTTAATTAAACATTGCTAGTTGCAATTCGGAGACCAGTAATTTTCTGTCGGTAAGAATGGCAACACTAAAGATAAAAATATCTCTTCTATACTTGGAAACACAGTTTTTAGTTAATAAAAATTAATTATTTAATTAACTGTCCCGAAACCTTCACTGAAACCTTTCTTATGCATCATAGTATTTCTGAGCAAAATTTGAAGAAAATCTGTTGAGTAATTTGAATTTCTATGGCTTATTTGGTGCTTCCTTTGAAGTAAGTACCCTGAACAAATGTGCATTTTTACTTTCTTGTATACGAAGTATACAAAGAGAATCATCAAAAAATTCGAACTCGAGATTTTGAGGAATCTCCACGTTTTAGACCTCCCTGAGTCCGAAAAACAATTTTGGAATTATGTCTGTCTGTGCACACGATAACTCGAAAACAATTAGAGCTACGGGGATGAAATTTGGTATGTAGTCTTCACACATAATTTGTAGGCTTCCATCAAATTTTGGACAAAATCCATCGTCGGGAAGTCGGTCTGTCCGCGATCATGCGAACGATATAACTCAAAAACTTGAATAGCTAAATGGATAAAATTTGGTACACAGTTTTATCATCATGAGTGTAGGTCCGTATCAAAGTTTGGACCAAATCCGTCGAAGGGTTGATAGTCTGTCGGACTGTATAATCTCATACTTGTAAACATTATATCTCCTAAACCTTTTGCTTAGATAAATAAAAATTGGTATGACGGTTGCTAACAATAATTATAGATCTGTGCCCAAATTTCGTTCAATCTGTTAGAAAAAAGGCATTCAAATTGCATATTCAATTTTTTTACTTGCGTACTGGAAGCAATCTCTGCGCTTGCGCAAGCTATTCAGCTGTAGCGAACGAGGTCATTTTCTCCTGTTTTCTTTTCGCTCGCGCACGCCCTCGCATTAGCGGAGCTTGCTAGAGGGTGATAGAAAATAAATATTGCTAAGTTTTAATACATACGCATCTCTTTGAATATGATTCTTCACCTAAATATTTTACAATCGCTATAATCTACAAACAAAAACCTTCTGATAGTCATTACCGGGATAGCCATTACATCATTCCGGGTTACAGTAGGTTCGAATTTTTTTATCCACGCAGGGGGAATGGAAATGACAAACTTTTGAGAAGTATACGAGAAAGTTTAGGGGAGCTGCTTCCGCTGTTTGAATTTCACATTTATTTATATTATCACGATAAGTCGCTTAGTAACTTATCGTGATAGAAAAAAACAACAATATTATACCTTTATAAAAGTATTTTTAGAAATTGCACATAGACACAATAATTTAAATCACAAATTTTAAATGCCATCTTTACTTGTTAGATGACGTAAGAACCCTCCTTAAAATTTAAAATTGCTTTTCAGTTAAATTTTTGAAAAATCTATTTATAAATATGAGCTCTTAGGTTCTTTGCATTTTTACGCACCCACGCAATCCGAAAGTCGGCTCGTTTGCACAAACTAGAGTTAATTAAAATGTGATTTTTGCCAAAAAGATGTATAATACTTTATTAATACGCAAAGTATTATTAAAGTTTAGAAATGATAACCGCCTTTGTATTGAAAGGAAATTCAAAATTGCATTATTCAAAGAATACTCAATTATTTTTTCGTAATAGTTTCTTAGTCTACCGTTTGAAAGGCAATAATAAACCTTATACGAAGATGGCGGTGTTTCTGTAACAGTGTTGGAATTCTTTATTAATGAATAGGCTGTGTAAACACCTTGTTTACTTTCAGATAACGATTTGAGAAAAAATGATCGACTCTTTGAAAATAAGAGTTTTGAAAAATATCGTTGTTATTTCTTCGACTTCAAAGGAGTAATGTTTAACTTGGCGTGTCTCTTTGATAGATGTTGGAAGATTTTAAGACTGTCAAAGAGAGTGCAATAAAGAAATTGGGATTCGGTTGCTTTTAAAACTTATTTTCCGAGTTAAATGTAATTAGCTTCGTTACAAACTATGTTGATCAAAAATTTTATTTAATTTGATGCAAGCTTAAGCACAATAATAATTTTGACGAAGGATGTTTTCTGCCTTTTTTTTTACTGGCATAAGACATAAAATGCTATTAACCTTTTAACAATCGCATAATTTTCAAGAAAACAGTAAAAAAAGTGCTTATTTTTTTATTCAAGAAAATTGTATAAAAATAAGTGTATGAACAATGTGTTGTTGCAAAAATGTATTGTCACTTTCCTACCTGACTAGTCTTATGTTTGGGAAGAGAGTTTTACAGGGGTAAGTGTGGGATGGCCGGGCCTGGACCCCTGACCTTGGCGACAAATCGATGATTCCAGAAAATGCGACCCTTTCCTCAATATCTCTATTAGGAAAGAAAATACGCTTGAATGTACGAGAAAACTCCATGTGACGTCACGGCTTGTCGGGGAGAGTATTTAAGGGCCGCGCTTGGATCCGAGAGGAGAGTGTTGATCGACTGGAACGATTTTGGAGTTTCGTCTGCAGTGCGAGCTAGAAAGCTGGTGAGCTGAGCGCTATTGAAAGTGCTGTTATAGACGTTATTAGTGATTTGCTGACTGTTTGTGTCTCTAAATCTCAAAGTGCTGAATTGTTATTGCCTGTGAATTGTTGTCTGTTTACGTTGCTAATCTGTGCAAGATCTATTGTTTCCTGTTACCTGTGCTTCGTGTCTTCCTGCATATTTGAGAATAAACCTTCATTCTCCACTATCCTGCGTGTTGGACTGTTTACACCATATACCCACTGAACGATTTTTGTAACAATATGTACTCTTTTTTAATTTTTGGATTTTTTTTAGCTTGAAATTCAGTATATTTATTATCAAAAAAATCTCCTAAAATATACTAAATTTTAAGTAAATTTTGTGCATTTAATAATGTTGCATATCATTTATCATTGTAAAGCCTGAAATTATGATACAAGAACAATAAATTATCTGCATTTTCAGGTAAAAGTATGTTCCGTTTTGGTTTCTTATATATTACCAGATACAGAAAATAATGTTCACCATATATTGCGTTTGCAGGAGCTGAAAGATATTTTCTTGCTTAATTTGCAAATCTTGGACAATTTTACGCATTCCCCGGCCCCGGGCCACACACACCAATTAACTGGATACTCCATCCCACCTATTAGAAGTTTTTTTTTTTTATCAAAATAAAAATTAACTTTTAATAATTTTAGTTTATCCACTTAATTTTGTTCTGTGTCTGTCTTTGCCCTGTTCTGCAATGATGGCTCTTATTGTTTCTGTGGCAAATTTATCTTAATAATAAAAACAAAAAATGAAAATAAAAATTATGAAAATGCATACAAACATCCAAAAAATGAAAATAAACATCAAAAATATAATAAAAACGTTAAAAATATGTATGAAAAATATGCAAAAGATTTTCAAGTCTATAGTTAATGTTTCCCTCACTAGATGGAGATAGGTACACGCATCTATTTACCTTGTAACGCACGCTTGGTCGGCGTCCTTTCTTTGTTCCGCAACTGTTATAAGAGGCAAGATTTTAAGCCATTCTTTTCATACTTTGTTTAAAAGACTGTCTTTAATTTCTTCTTTGTGGATAAATTTTTTTTTCTTTCCACTACATTCCGGAATGGGTTCAGGCCTTAAGAGGATGTTAAATATCAGACCTTAAAGTCTTTCCTCTACAGAAATCCTATTCCGTTTTTGAATCTGCATGGATGTATGGCCTCTGATGAAGTCATCCGCCAGATTCGTACTTCTTATCGTTGTCTGCTATTATTTTTAATTCCCTTTATTAGTATTTTAATTTATTTTGTACTTCGCAATTTTTTCCTGGATGATGCTGCACTTGCGCACACCAATTAAATTGCTTCTATTAATTTTTGTCTTTTAGATATTCATCCTTTTTTTTTTGTCTTGTTAGATATTGAAGCCAAACTATTACGATTTCTATTGGTGAAAGTCTAGATTTTACATTACAATCCTAAAGACTAGGATCCATTAAAGCACACGTAACCAATCTGTTTGCAGAGACGTTAAATGACAGATTTATGCATCTTTTTCTGGCGTACAAGTAAGCTCCTACTCGACACTTGACACTTTCCAAGATGAGACCGCTGACAAACAAATTCCAGAATCAGACCCAAATGCCAAGAAACAAAGTAATTTGCAGCTCGAAAGGTCAAACAAGAGAGATGACCTTGCAACTTCTTCGCGGGAAGTGAACGTGTAGAGAGGGTGGTAAAGTGCAATATTTTTGTCGCAAGGGATTAGTGAACAAGGTTGCACTGCTACTTTGTAAATAAAAACCCTTTTTTCCCGTACCTTGGAGAAAGTGAATTTTCTAATGTGCCCTCACACGATGATGTCAGAACTGTAACAAGAGGGTCTAGTGTTTCTAGGCAAATTTCCTTTTGCTAGGGTCAATAAACATCTCGAAACGTTGGTTCGTAAAAAGAAAGAGATAATTTCCTCTAGGAAAATCCAAGTCGCGAATGAAAACATATTTAGTTAATAATATTTGTTGCATAACTAATACTTTCTCATAACAAAAAATATTACAATAATATTAATGACTTATCATCAGATTTTTTGTTAATTAAAAAAACACGCGAATAACTTTTTAATTACAATTTAGCAACGCGAAGCCGAAAGGAAATATTTTAAAATTTAATAATTGTGAACAAATTCTTTAGTCCAAAAGTCTATACAACACTAAATCGGGATGGCAGTAACAAATTGCCAACTGTCTATTTGAGAAAATCATCTAGGGCAGTGGCGAATCATGGGGAGGGGCTATCGGGCTGCCGCCCCCCCCCCCAGAGCTAAACCGAAATTCATGATTTAATTTAAAATCACTACAACTGTTTGATCTTAATTTTCATTTTAAAAGAATAGTAATAAAATCGTGACAACATTGCTTTCTGACTTGACAGGCTCGAAAATTTTCCTACTTTTCTAGTCATTCCACTTTCACTTGTAGCGTTGGCGCGGTCGAAAACATTTTTTGGTCAGCTATTTCATCGTATTTTTTATTAAATTATCGAAAGTATTGTAGTGTTCTTTATTATTCTTATTGTCAGGAGAGGAAAGCCTGTAAAGTTAAAGTGTTTTGGTTTATATAAGCCATGAGGTTTGACATTTGTCACTACGATACAAAATTTTTATGACCTCAGCCCACCACCCCCAGACCCGAATTCTGGGTTCGCCACTGATCTAGGGCCAAGTCTCTCTCTCTCTAATCTCCCCTACCAGTACCAAAGAATATCTTATTATGTGAAACATCATAGGCTTTCAGTATCAGAGTGATCGAAAAAATATCATTTTATCGATCTTCCTGCAGTGGCATTGGATCTTGCTGATAACTTTTCTTAGTTGCTAATAGTGGCCTTTCTGTGTTTCCACCGTTGTTCAGTAATGTTTTGCCTGGCACGCTATTTTCCCATTATTAGCAATGAAAGTTTTCTCTATCGGTCGTAAAAAAATGAATCGGAGAATTGAAAAACATTTATGGCGCTTAAAGGATGGAATGACTTGAGTAAACTTTTTAAACTTTTACTTTTTTTTACATGACTAAATTTTTTTAACTGTCGATTACCCGTAGTTAAACAACTGCTGTTCCCGAGAATAATTCGAGGAAAATAAAGGAATGGTTAGAAATAAAAATGTAGCTAACACTAGTAAGAAAACATTCTGCTTTTAAATATGACTGTTGTATTAGAATTAATACAGACGCTGCTGGTAGCCTAATGGGTTAAGCATTACCTGGCTGAGGAACATGTATCAGAGGAAGAAGACTATGACTTCTATCCTCTGGGTTTACCCTTAACCCTTTCAAGTTCACTACATGTTTCGTTTTACCCTT
>BGPR01002801.1:15727-27443 GCA_013235015.1 Araneus ventricosus | reverse complement strand
TTCGTTTTACCCTTAACCCTTTCAAGTTCACTACATGTTTCGTTTTAAAAATTACTAAATTTATTTCAAAAATGCGTATTAGACGTGTAGCTGATCATAAATATGTAAAGGGAAAAAAAATAACAATTTTTTATTTTCAAGAAATTTGTGGTTTTACTGTAAAACCAGTGAACGATAACGGGCTGTTTTTCCTCCGAATAAGTTATCATCGAAATGCAATTTAAATTATGTATTTAATTGATAAGCATTCGTGAGTATTCAGGACATTCAACATTCATAGAACTCAATATTACTTTCGAAGATTCAATTTTGGAAAATATCAATATGCGCAAGAACCCTCATCATTTCGTTTCTCTTAGAGATCAAAAGCAATTTAGCTCTTGAAATGCCGATATCTTTCTGAATATTAACAGTATTGAACTGGAATTTTTATATAAGCTGCCCTATATATCTGGCTCTTAAGTTACGGAAGAAAAAATAATCAATGTATGGTTTCACTGCGATACCAATGAGCGCGAAAGGGTTGACCAGCATTGTTCAGAAGTTGGTAAACGGATGTGCTCTTTCGCAACGAATTGTTCGCTTCTGTCAGAGATGCTGCTTCCTGGTTCCATCCAAGTGAAACACAAATACAGTAGAACCTCGGGAATCCGAACGAGGCTGACCTCTGTTCGGATTCTGGGAAATTTTGATTATTTGGAAAATTTAATAGGATACTCTTGATATATTAAATGCAGCAGAGTATCAATTTTGGGTACTCTGTGAAGCAGTACGGAAAGAGGTAGCGGCGATTCGCATCGTCAAGAAGGTTTAGTTCCTTACATTAAAAGAAGACCGTGTTTGTTTTTACTAATTAAGGTGCTGTATTCATTCTTAAATATCAGTTCAAATGTTTCTTTTAAAGTAGGAATAAATACTAGCTTTGTTTCAAATTCGGAATTATAATTTTCTTCATTTTTACTTTCTCGTATACGAAGTATATATGTTACCGGCAAAGTTTGAAATCCGGTATTCTATAGAATGCCTAGCCGGCAATGTATGAAACGATTTATATTTCACATATTTCGTAGGCATTCTATAGAATGCCAAATGACAAACCGGCAAAGTATGAAATAAATCGCCGATTTTATTATATAAGAAATAAAGTTAAGTGCAATTCAAAATTAAATTATTTGCTTCCTTGATGTAATAAGTAGATTCACAATTTATTTTGTTTTCTTTAATAAGAAAGGCATAAATTTTGATATGAAAACTTTCATTTTGCTTTACGAATTTTGAATGAAAGATTTTTTAATGGTACTCATTTAGAACATTTGTATTTTTGAGGAATGCACGCCTTTTAAATAATAGCCTTATTATGAACTTTTTTTCATACTTTGCCTAAATAGCATTTGTCATTCTATAGAATGCCTAGGTATTATATACAATGCCTACGAAAAGTATATAATAAATCTCATATTTCATACTTGGCCTAAAAACGCCCGGCATTCTATAGAATGCCGGCATTTCACACATTGCCGGTAACATATACAAAGAGAAAGTATTGTAATCGTCAAAAAATTCGAACTCGAGATTTTGACGAATCTCCACGTTTTAGACCTCCCTGAGTCCGAAAAACACAATTTTGGAATTATGTCTGTCTGTGAACACGATAACTCGGAAACTATTAGAGCTACGGGGATGAAATTTGATATGTGATCTTGACACATAATTCGTAGGTTTCTACCATATTTCGGACAGCATTCGTCTACGGGAGGTCTGTCTGTCCGCGTTTATGTGATCACTATACTTCAAAAACTTGAATACCTAGATAGATATAATTTGGTACACAGTTTCATCTTCAGGAATGTAGGTCCGTATAAAAGTTTGGGCCGAATCCGTCAAAGGGTTGACTGTCTGTCGGATTGTATAATCGTATACTTGTAAAAATTATATCTCCCAAACCTTTTGGCTTAGATAAATAAAAGGTGGTATGACGGTTGCTAACATTAATTATAGATCTGTGCCCAAATTTCGTTTCAATCGGTTGAAAAAAAAAAGGCGTTCAAATTGCATATTCAATTATTTTACTTGCGTACTGGAAGTAATCTCTGCGCATGCGCAAGTTATTCCGCGATAGCGAAAGAGGTCATTTTCTCGTGTTTTCTTTTCGCTCGCGCACGCGGGGCTTGCTGGAGTGTGATAGAAAATAAATATTGCTAAGTTGTAATACATACGCATCTCTTTTTATTCGATTTTTCACCTCAATATTTTACAATCGCTATAATCTACGATGAAAAACCTTCCGAGTTATTGCATTCTGGGTTACAGTAGGTTCGAATGTCTTATCCACGCATCTTTAGCGGAAATGACAAATTTTTGAGAAAGATGCGAAAAAGTTTAGGGGAGGCCGCTGGTTTAATAAAAGTTTTCAAAAAAAATTTAAAAATATATTAGGATTAACCGAAATTTTGGATTCCTAGGGTTCAGGCAAAGCACTTATAAGAGCTGTACATTCTTTGGTTCAGGTGCCCCAGTTCCACTGTCTGTACCAGTTCTCCCACTGAAAGTCCACCACTATGGCAACTAACCCCTCTCCCCCCCAATTGGAGCTAAGTCTGTCATATATGAGAGGTGTTCGAAGATCGCTTTCACTATCAGAAGATGCCACTGTTGTCCCTGATTCACAAACTTTGACAGATATACTATCCAAGCTGGTTGTCAGAACCACCATCGTACACCAGAATAAATACTGTTTGGATAATCTTCACAATCCTGATGGAACTAGAAAAAGCTATCTTTTTAGTTGCATGTGATTTCTTTTGATGACTTTTCTCTAAACTCTTACTATTCTTTCTGAAATTTTAGCCTTATTCTTTTTTGTTCAGGAAGCGACTGAGTATTTCTCGCCTGTCCTGTTATTAAACTGTGAAGAACCTCAAGAAAGCGACGTTCAGGTGTCAAATTCTTCTTGGCCACCATCCCTATGCTTTTATTAATGGAATACCTTACCGCCCCCCTTACAAAAGATGATATCTCTTGCACCTGACCCCCAATGCATTTCTGAATGGGAAAATCGTGAATGTCGAGTTTGGACATTGGCGGGGTTTCACCTGTTCCGCACCTGACCGTGGCCCACGGGAATGGCCCTTCCGGTGGGCCACGACCTGACGGGGAATCCATTGTCAGAGAAATACCGTATTTCCCTGGTCCTGTGGGGAACCACTCGCGATTTCCCCTCAGAGAATGGATGGTTTTGTCCATTTCAAAAGATCATAGCCCTCCGACTATCATGTAGTCTTTCAAATGCGTAGGGATCGGGACTTTTTCTGAGTCAGCGCATTGTTTAGGGTAACTGTTGGAAATTCAAATGAAATTGTTCAGTCACTGAATGAAACGTATCTCATTGGTTAAATTCATGTCGTAGCTGAAGTTACGGCACTAGTCGAAGTTGATTGGTTGTTACAAACTATATATATTTTGTTCATTTGTGTTTTTAAAAACAAGCAGTCGAATGAATGGCTGTCAGTGAGTGTGTAAGCTGCAAGACAGCAGCATGTTTCTTTTTAAAGTAAACTGGATTAAAGCTATTTTGTTTTTTAAACTGCCTTTTATCTGCGTTAACTCTGCAACAGTACACTCACGACATGCCAACAGTAACTTGCATCATGATTTGACAAATATTGTCCCGAAGTCTCGGCTGTTTGACGTTTTATCCTTGTCTACGATAGTTGTATGCTCGTTTTATCCATGGTTGAAGCTCAGAAAATGTGCTCAGATAATGTGTGTGTTGAGCTCAATGTAGCCATGTCTGACTTTTGCACTAATAAACCCAACCAACCTTGTTTGATCATTTCAAAAGCATGATGATCAGTGGTGTTGTCGCGAAATAAGCAATGCCTGGAGGCTCTAACCAGGGTGACAAAAATAGCGTTGTTTTAAGGACGTTTTCACAATTTTTTCTTATTTATTTCTCGTGAAAAAATGCAGTTTCGCCATCACTACATCCCTGATGGTGATGCAGCTGTGTAAATAGGTCAAGGATCTAATCAATTCGATGCAGTGGCGTAGCGAGATGCAATAAGAGGGGGAGGGAATTAGGAATCTCAAAATTATACACATTATGGATAACTGTTGTTTGAAGAATCAATTACACGTATTAAAGTTGTATAACTCAAAAGAATTATATACAAGAGTGGAGTTTTGTTAATTATTGGAAGTGGTCGACATTTCGACCGTTACTTCCTGCTTTTGATAGTACTGATGGAATTGTGAACGTCTCTAGGGCTAGTGTAACTTGGCGCACCATCAGAATTGTAACTAGGAATTTAAGCGCCAATGGCCCACAAAAGTACCTAGCTAATAAAATAATTGAGTAGCAAAACATATATATATGAAAGATCATTTCTAAATAGGCAGGTCGTAGTCGATTTGACGCAAGTAAAGATTTTTTTTTATTAGATATCAAGACGAAAATGGAGGTTGATTCCAGTAGAATAGAGACGTTTAAATATTTGAGGATAATTCATTTTGATCGAAGCCATGACCATTGTTCAAAATGCGCGCTCGAAGGCGTCACGTCTTTCAGTCAGTTACATGATTAAAAAGAGGAAGTTGCACCATCGCAGCGAGCTTAAATAGAATTTTAAAAGCGGGGAATACCCGAAAGCTTTAGAGCGGTTGAAACTGGATCTCAGCGAGTTAAAGTGGCACTTAATTGTATACTAGAGCTTAAGTAGAAAGTTTTATTAATTAAAATTTTAAGAAGCGTTTTTAAAATTAGGAAAAATGTTAAATTACATATATGTATTATAACATACAACATATTATTATATTAATATTTATTTAAAATTATGATTAATAATTTTTTGGTTCAAAACTAAATTAAAATCAATATAGTAACTTTTAGACGGCCTTGGAGCAAAGACACTCCTGGCCTACAGCCCAATTAGACCATTGGGTAAGACGGCTCTGAACGTATCTAACCATAAATGCAAAATTTTAGAGCTCGTACAAACTAATTTATGCGATATTTATTTTACATATCTTCATCTTCTCAGGACATATCTTCATTTTATCTGCATTATATTTTTGAAATTTCTAGTTTGAAATCCCAATGAGATTTTCATGTGTGCCATTTTTTTCCGGTTAACCTGGAGTTTAGGGTACGTACTCACTTCATTTCACTTAAGCTCGCCAATTGTTTGTCGCCAAGAGAGAGAGTACCAGAACATTTGTTTTGGATGCGAGTTGAAATTTTTTTCGGCGTCGTTTGCGCATGCGCCGACCGTAATTTGTTTACCGGTCTTTGTCACATGCCCTTATTTCGCCTCATTTCCATTGGTAAACTGATTGCTCTCTTCCATTTAATTGGTCAGCGTACGATTTTGAATAATACTACGTTTGGAATTCTTGATAATTTACCAAACGATTTTTTTTTTAATAACCGTTCGCTTCTCTTCTGAAGATTTTCGTTCATTTCATTTGCTGATTCTCTTTCTCTGTGTTGATGATTTTGGCTTCCAAATATCGAAAAAGAAATTTTTTTCCTGGAAACAATGGTTCCCTTGCTACGTTTCATCGTCTTCAGACGTCGTGTTTTTCCTGAGTTGTGCTTTCCCTGTGTGTTTCGTTTCTCAATGAAAAAGCGAAGCTACGAGGGGCGCACTTTGCTGAAAGCGAAGCCGCTGATGTTTTTACTTTCTCGTATACGAAGTATACAAAGAGAAAGTATTGTAATCGTCAAAAAATTCGAACTCGAGATTTTGACGAATCTCCACGTTTTAGACCTTCCTGAGTCCGAAAAACACAATTTTGGAATTATGTCTGTCTGTCTGTGTGTCTGTCTGTGAACACGATAACTCGAAAACTATTAGAGCTACGGGGATGAACATTTGTATGTGGTCTTTAAACATAATTTGTAGGTTTCTATCAAATTTTGGACAAAATCTGTTAACGGGAAGTCTGTCAATCTGTACGTCCGCGGTCATGCGAACGCTATAACTCAAAAACGTGAATAGCTAGAGGGATAAAATTTGGTACACAGTTTTGTCGTTATGAATGTAGGTCCGTATAAATTTTGGGCCAAATCCGTCGAAGGGTTGACTGTCTGTCGGTCTGTATAATCGCATACTTGTTCAGTTTTGAATGCCTACTGGTGACATGTGCAAAGAAGAAGGGACTCCGAAACTTGGCAGTTTGCCAAAAACCAATTCTAGCGCGATTTTGTAAGGAAGCAAACATTTAGGAAGTCTCGCCAGGTCCTGTTGCGCAAAAGAATACGCAGGGGATTTGAATTTGTTTTGATCCTTCAAACCACGCGTGGTTCCAACTTTCATTTACTTGCGACGGAAGTTTATTTGACGTCTTTTATTATTCTAGTTTTCTCTACATGTGTTAGAAGTATACGAGAAAGTTTAGGGGAGACCACTCCCGCTGGTTTTTAAGTAAAAAAAGTTGCCCGGTGTACACTTGCAATGCCGAAGGAATTGCGTGCTCAATCTCTCGTTTTGAGATGCTGTAGGCATCAAATGCGCAGGAGACCTATAAACTCACTGCGCATCCTAAACAGTGTTTGGCGACGGCAAATAAAATTGCGCCAAAGAAAATTGGCGAGAAAATAGTATGCACCCAAAACTCCAGGTTTACCTTTTTTCCCCCTAAAGTTATCAAGCATATGATTGATTGGGTTGGTATACTTAACTATATTCATTTTGCGGTGCAAAACAGAACTTTTAAAAACAACCACTTATTTGAAAATATATTTGTCCAATTTAATTATATTGATAATTTCTCACTTTATAAATTTTTTAAACAAGTTTTCTGAATACCAGGATATTTTTCATGTTTTCAAAAATAAGTGTTCATTACTTTTGATTTTTTTTAAATTTATTTTTTAATGTTTTAAAATTGAGTGCATAATTGCTATCTTCTTGAAAAAAGATTCAGTGTTTACAACTTTTAAATTCATGTTATGTCTTTTAATTTTTTGGTGTTTCCAATTTTTATTCTTTGTCTCATGTTCATTTTGTGTTATGCAACACTTTAACTGGAGGGGTTTTTTTTGTACTGTACATTTTCTTTAAATAAATATTTAAAAAAATGCGCATTGTCTTTCAATATCTAGTCTTAACTCGTTTACTATCGTTTATTTTCAATTACATACATTTTATTAGGTGTAAAAGCGATCCGACGAAAAATTTATTACTTCCTCTACACCCTAACCATGTATTAACCAGAATTCTATCAAGATAGGCTTTTAATTAATTCACAACTCAGATTAATTCATGCATTAATTCCAAAGATAATTAATTAATTCATGGTGTCAAGATAAGAGGTTCCATTAGTGAATCCACAGTTGGAAGTTCAACTGTGTGTCAAGTGAATACAAAAATGAGATATTCTGATTATTTATTTTTTTCAAAAATAGGCGACAAGTCATTTTTCAAAAAGCAGATTAATGCTAGCAATAATAGGACTGGTTTCAGCACTTGGTAGTAATTATTTTTGTTGTTGCTTTTATATTTATTCTAGGGATGTAACGAATATTCGGCTGGCCGAATACTAAGCAGATATTGGGCCGAATAATATTCAGGTTAATAATTTTTCTTAAATGTGCAAATTAAATACATATTTAACAAAGAATATTACAGAATTACATTTCAGTACATTTATTATCAAAATATCTCCTAGCATTTACCCAATTTTAAGTTGCGTAGGCGTATTTATTGAAGTTACATATAATTTATTATTAAAAGCCTGAAATTATTATACAAGAACAATAATTTTACAGCATTTTCAGAAGGAAGTCTGTTTTGTTTGGTTTCATACACATGCAATAACAGCTAGGTATGTATAGTGAACATTAAGTATTAGGCCTATTCGGCCCTTTCCTGGATATTTGGTCTGGTCGAATGCTAAAAGATATTCGTCAGAAAAAATACAGGATAAAATGTTTAAAAAATGTTGTTTCAAATATATTTAATAAAGAATATTGCAGAATTACATTCTGGTACATTTATTATAAAAATAAAACTAACATTTATCCAGTTTTAAGTTGCATAGTGCATAAGTGTATTTAATGATGTTGAATATCATTTATAGAAGACGTAGGCCTATTTAATAAAGGTTATGGTTTTCATATGGTTTCATATATATTAACAACTTCAGAAAATAAACGGTCGTATATAATGCTTGCAGGTGCTAAAAGATACTTTCTTAGTAAATTTGCGAACCTTGGAAATTTTGTCTTCATTTTTTTCTACCTATTAAGTGGACACTCCGTCCTACCTGTTAGAAGTTCTTTATCAAAATAGGAATATACTTATACTAATTTTAATTTATCCAATCAATTTTCTTCTGTGCTTGTCATTGTCATGTTCTGCAATGATGACTCTTTTATTTCTTTCAAGTAGTCCCAAAATGATGAGAGTTTCTCATTTCTTATTATTGGAGTTAAGGTATTTAAAATATTACAAATATACATAAAGGTAAACATTTTTTAAATATGCAAATAATAAAAACTCAATTTTATTTAATCTTGATTTTCTTTCATTTAAAATTTGAAAAAATTTTCATTCACAATCAAAAGTGAAAAGTTTTAAAAAATTTAGTATTCGGCTGCCAAATATTCGGTATTCGACCTGAAATTTATCCGAATAATCGGCCAAATCACTATTCGTTACATCTCTAATTTCTTTTAGGTCCTTTGTAGAATTGCAGGTCATAAATTGAATTATTATCTGGACATTTTATTGTGATGGTTTGAAAAAAATAATAAATCTGGTATCTGTAAGTATCATACACATGAAGGGACCAGCAATGAAGTATACGGGGTTTTTTTTTTGGGGGGGGGGATTTGCATCTGCGATATTTTCCCTAAAGTGTACTCAGTATTTCGCCTCTTTCAAAAGATCAAAGCACTCCGATTTCATCTTGCTGTCTTCTTTCCTGTAGGGATTGAACCCTTTAGTCATTTATCATACTCACGTAGGAAACAACATCCTCTTCAGACGGAGAAAAATGAGGGAATGCCAAGAAGAATTTCGTTTGACCAGCTTGAAAACCATTTTTTTCTTTCGCTCAAGAATTCGATTTTTTTTTATATAAAAAAAGAAATGCAACCCTCCCTGGTAATCCTTGAGCTTTAGATTGATCAAGGTTCATCTGTAATCGCGAAGTTGTCTAACTCAAGGTTTCTCTAAATGTTCACAGACCCTTCTTATTACGGATTTAATTTTTACAAGTATGCGATTATACCGTCCGACAGACTATCAACCCTTCGACGGATTTGGTCCAAACTTTGGCACGGACCTACATTCATGACGATAAAACTGTGTACCAAATTTTATCCATCTAGCTGTTCAAGTTTTTGAGTTATAGTGTTCATGAACGCGGACAGACAGACTTTGAGTAGACAGATTTTGCCCAAAATTGATAGAAACCTATAAATTATGTGTCAAGACCACATACCAAATTTCATCCCCGTAGTCCTAATAGTTTTCGAGTTATCGTGTTCACAGACAGACATAATTCCAAAATTTTATTTTTTGGACTCAGGGAGGTCCAAAACATGGAGATTCGTCAAAATCTCGAGTTCGATTTTTTTGTCGATTACAATACTTTCTCTTTGTGTACTTCGTATACGAGAAAGTATAAAGGAAGGAGGAAGGAAGGAAGAAAAGAGAGTAAGGGAAAAAAGTTAACATTATCTGAGGAGATTTTTGCACATTTATTATTATTATTATTATTGAAGCAAAATTTAATACTTCCTTTGAGTTTTCTTTTAATTCAACTGAAAACGCTGCCGAAATTCAGTTCTGAACGTCAAGTCGTTTTTTTTTCGGTCAAAATACCGTTTTTATGCAAGATAGTGAACCACCTCTTAGAGTGCATCACTTGTACTACATCCTAGCGAAATTTTGTTTCTTTTGGAGCCATAGAGCCGGCTCCAGAGCCATCGGAATAGGCGAACTTTACTTATAACAACCCTGTATATCTTGACTTGAAACGTTTAATTAAGATTTGCAAAAGGATTCTCCATTTAGTGCCAAAAAACAGACGTACCAGAACCTCCATATTGTTCTGTCCGACCCCATTTATGGTTGGGACCCGCTGTTTCAAGGGGAAGTATATTCCACAGTTTAAACATTAAATGCATTGGCCCTTGTGCCATTAAAACCACACCAACCAACCAACCTAAACATTAAATGCCGTGTTTTACCTTTAAGCAACATACTCAATTTTGTCTTCCAAAATATTGAGAACTTGCTGATAATTCGGCGTTGCTCGGGATCCATATTTTTTCATTTTTTTCTTTCTCGTACCAATATTGTCATTAACGTTCCCCGGCGTGCATAAATCTCCATTGAATCCTATATTCTTGATTTAAAACTTTCAAATCTAGCCTTTTTATTGCCTTATAGCTGATAACCTGGCGTTGCTCGGGATCCACATTTTTTCATTCGATGTTTAATATTATCGAATTTTATCGAGGAAATTTTTTTCTCTCAACTAAAGCGCAGTGTTGCCGATTGGCAACAAACTGTTTTTTGACCGTAAACCATACTGAAAACAAAATCAGATTTTTTAAAAGTATTTTTCCCATGTTTTGTATAAGAAATGAAAGTCAAAAAATATTTTAAATTAGATTTCTTTAAAAATCAGGCATTTAAGAATTAAGAAACTCTGTTTGAATTTCCATATGAAATTACAGAAAAGGAACACACTTATTTTATTACACATTAATGTTCCATTCTTGGGCAGTATTTTATTTCTTCTTTAATTTTACATATTTTTATTTAACTTGCTTCATGTTTGCGAAGACGGGACTTTTGTAATCGATTTTTTACCCACTTCCTGGGGTTCTAGAGTTTTGAAATTTTGTGCACTGATGTATTCTCGTTGGCAATACGCCATTTTATTATTTTCAAAGCTTAATTATCAATTAATCGATTTGTTTAATCAAATTTTGCTTCCATACAAGTGGCGCCATCTAGTAATGAATTTGAGAAGAAATTAATTTCAAGATTCCATGATATTTATAATAATGAACTACAAATTAAAGATTAAAAAATAGAAAATAATGAAAATAAAAACATCTACTTTTTAGTAAACTAATAAAAGTGTATATTTAAAACCTGCTGTATTTATTCCACTCTGTATAATTAATTACGTAGCTAACCGGATTGTATGAAATAATTAAGAAGTGATTTCTTCGTTGTGTCAGACAAAAGGGTTAATTGTTAGATGTGTTTTAAATTATCATTGTTTGCATGTTTGGTAAGTTTTTAATTTAATGTCTAGAAAGTCGTGAAGTAATTTTATTTTACTGTTGATGAAATTGATTTTAGTAATTTCCGAATTTGAAATTTCATTGATATATTATTGCAGTCGATTTCCTCCAAGCTGATTTCTAATGCAAGTCGTTTTCTTTTTTTTTCAGACTTCTTTGTGAAACGAAGCTGAATTTTGCGTTATGTATTCACTGTAACGCTCTTTGGACGAAATGCTGATTCGACACACGATTCTTTTATTGCATTCTCAATGAAAAAAAGTGAGTACTGGATTAAATGTTTTTTTGAAATATCTTGGGTGACAGAATTACAAAAAAAAGTTAGATATTTGAAATGCAGTTGGACTTAGCCAATTCGATGCGGATCAGGAATGGCGGTTATTGCGAAAATAACCGATTTTCGGTTATTCATGTTATTTTCACCTCCGGTTTAACCTGGTGGTT
>BGPR01002801.1:0-15717 GCA_013235015.1 Araneus ventricosus | reverse complement strand
TGATCATTTTCAGATACGGAAACCCTTCGCGCATGCGCCAGGCGCAGTTTATTTCACCGAAATAGAGGTGAAGCGAAAAATCGAGGGAGAGGTGTTTACATTTTACTTAGCAGATTATAGAAACATTTTATTTAAAAAAAAAAAAATGCCTAATCGGACGAAGGTCACGACCTAACAAAGAATTCCGGAAAAGTGCCCATCTTACTCATTGCCTTTCTGTAGTGAAATCGTCTGAAAGTATCGGGTTTTTGAAACAAACTATAATGACGAATTCGAAATGAAAATGTTCATAAAGCCATATACGCAAGTCATTTTCAGGACTGCTTAACTGTGCGTAAATAAACCCGACATGTTTTCCACTTGGCTATCAACTTCGATTGTCATTGGCTATAGATATTTGCGCATGTACTAGTACGATTTACCGTCGACTTCATTGCTAAATTTGTTGCGCAGTCGCAGACAAAGTAAAAATGAGAAAAATCAACAAAAGAATGATAAACAGCGCAAGATTTTAATGATATTAATTGTTCTTATGAATTCTGAAAATATTTCAGCGCATATACGGAGACAAATTTTCTATTTTTGTAAAGCAATTTGTAATAGAATCTCTATGTTAAAAATTAATGAACTTTTTTTGTAACAGAACACTTTTCTTCAGTTCGGAAAAGAATTTTAAATTGGATTTGTACTGCGAATCCGTTCCAAAACAAATTGGATTCCAAGATCGAGTAATGAAATATCATCTGCAATATATTTTAATAAATAAATAATAATAATAAATAGACTTGCTCCGATCCGCTGCAGACGATACGAAAGCTTACCGTTGCCATAGCAACACTTATTATGTTGCATTTTCGTTATCTAAAATGGAGAATATGTTGCAGGGAAAAAAATAATAGCCTTCTACACACATACGAATCAATGCGAAGAAGAATAATTCACTTACCGAAGAAACGGTTTCTTGTTTTTGTTTTAATTTTAAAGTACTTTTGCAAACGATCTAAAGATAATTAAAATTGGAACAGATTGAATATTAATGAGAAATTATTCTGAAAGAAAAACACTACTAGAATTCCATTACTAGAAATGAGAATAATCTCATTTTTATCCCTTCTTTCTTAATTTACGTTCTTTAGTTCTTTGTATATATATTTTTTTTTGTAAAAAAAGGAAGAATGCCGATGTTTCATTATTTTATTGAAGATATTTCAAAAATTTGAAACAATACGAATTAATTTTTATTCTTAAAAGTACTACATATTTTCAGCTGCGTATTGTACTATTTAAGAGACCACTATTATCTGTGTTTTTATTTGTATTATATTATTCAAAAGAACAAAGGTTTTGTGAAGTATTCTTTATTTTAGCCACTTTTATTATCACGAATTCAATTTGGACAATTGAGATTATATTTTAATTGAATTAGCTTAATTTAGATTAGTTAGGTTTATGCCTTGTTTTAAAGCTACGTTTCGTTAACCCCTTCTGGTGTAGTTTTTTGTACTATATAATTAGATAAGACCTCCCTCTCTGTTTTGAGGATCCGATATTGTATTCATTCAACCACATATCCATAGAACACTTGAGATGTTAATGGATTACCAGTCATTTTTGTATCGAGTTATAAAGTCTTTGAATGACTTAATTTCAGCTTATAAATTTAAAAATGACATAATGCAATGCACGAGCTGAGCTCGGGCATCGAATTATAATAGAAAGTATGTTTACCTGGATATAAAATAGTTGGTGTTTCAGAGTTTCTTAAAATTCACTGGACAGCAATTTATCTCTAATAAAACGCATAATACAGAAATTATTCAAATCGATCCAAATTTCATTTAAGAGCATGTTAAATTTCAACGAATCTGACGATTGCTGACAACGTTTAAAATGTCCCAAAACTTGTCCAAACTTTTCCTTATTCTCGTCAGTCACTAACCGGCTGTCAAAAGATCATTGATCCATAGTTTTATGAAATGTACGCAAGGGTCGCAACACCCTAACACAAAACCAGGCTAGGTCGTAGTTCTATAAATGCTCCTTACTACCACACCCATACCATTAAACTTTTTATACCCAAACCTCTCTTATTCGTATTTTCTAACCTCTCAGTGCACGCCAGTACTTTTTAGATGTTTGGCATGTACCGTACTGCACATTTTGAAAATTTTATTAGAGGAAAAGAAACTCCAAGAGTAGAATATTGTGGAATAAGGTAAATTTTATAATCAGGGACAGATTTCCCATAGGGCCAGCCTAGGCCATGGCCTAGGGCGCAACAATGGGAGAGCACAAATTTAAAATAAATTACAATAAAATATTTACAAATTTCAGTATTATTTTGAAGAGTCCATATAAAATACGGTTTTTTAAGCACATCCATATTCCATATACAGTAAATCACCGTTTATACGTCTTTCTAGGGCCCGACATTAAACGACGTATAAATGATAAGACGTATAATAGAAATATAACTAAATAAATTTGATTATTGTAAATTCAATGCTACTCATGCTCTCGTTTACAAAATGCTAATTTTAAAGTTTTTTAAGATTACAATTAGTACTTAGTACAATACTTCATAGTATGGAAATCGATAATTAAATTTTGAAATTAAACATTTATCATTAAAGTGTGAAAAATCCTACCTTTATTGCATATTTTGAGTACTAGTTATACACATCTTGTATGATTTATGTGCATGCAGGTAGGCGTTTACTTGAGAAAATCTTTAACCATTAATTTTTTAACATTTAATTGTCTGTGAGTATTCACAGTATTATGAATAAGTTCATTGAATGGTTTTTTCACTTTTCTTTCGACAAAAGAAATAAGTTCGAAGTTTTTCATTGGAGTCCATTGCGGCTCTAAAGAAACGTGTAATAACTTTTTCATCGTCACCTCTTAAATTAGCACCAGACAATTGTCTTCTGTTAATTGATCATTTGTGAATAATTTCGAAGACATGATGTATCTTTATCACAGTCCACATACTAGAAAGGAGGGAATCTTCACATTTTGAAACGGGGGAAAACGACATATAACCGAAGCTTTGCGTCGTATAAATGTAGGTAGGTTGGTTGGTTCGTTAAAATTTAATGGCGCAAGAGCCAATCCTGGCGAAACTGCGCCAATCAAACGTATAAATGTAGGATATTACCCGTAAAGAATAATTTAATCACTGTATAAATAAGGATGTAAGAGCTAGATTAATTTTTTTGGTGATGGATGGAACCAGAGTTCTGCTCTGTAGGAACTACGAGCAGCGCCCTCTTTTTTCCTAACAAAACCAGACTGCACGCTGAGAGCAGCGCAGCACACCTCAGGCAGCCGAAATGTTAGCATATCTCTCAATTCATCTGTTATAAGTTAGATCAGTCTTGGCGCAGTTAAGCCGCCCGATCTCCAGGTTGTAAATAACTATGTCCCATCTCACTTTTCTTATGACTCTGTAACTCTCCAATACCGTAATATTCTTAACCCGTAACATCTATCCCTCATTAATCTGGCTTATCAAGTAAACATGACTTCATGTAAATTCCCAACACTCTCATAAACTTTGTGTATATACCTTTCCCCGTGTAAATTCTCCCTATAGTATTTAAATAAATGTTTTTGTATTTAACTTGAAGACTACTCGTTTATTTTATGTAATATTTTGTTCCAAACTTAATGTAATAAAAACCCTTAAATCCCCTAGACATAAACCCGATCTATTTACCCCTTAAAGGTAACCCTTCCGTGGGCATTTTGTTTAATTGAACGGAATCCCACATAAATGAAGTACTTTATCATTACAATAAATGTGAATGAATGGGGACTGTGATGAAACGACGTATAAATGAGAAGCGTATAAACGGTGCTTTACTGTGCATTAAATAATGGCGACACAATTCCGTTGCCTATCTCTATAGTTGTGGTGAATGCACCAGGGGCAGAAAGTGCTTTGGCCTAGGCAGTAGAAATGTATAAATACGGCCCTGTTTATAATGTCTTGTTTAATTACAGGAAACATGAAATCATGTTCACTGTACAATGTATGAATATTAAAATAACAGGATGGCGACAGAACCTGGATATCAGGGAAAAGTCAGGGAATTTTATCTATCTGGAAAAGTCAGGGAATTTTATCGATCTGGAAAAATCAGGGAAAAGTCCGGGAGTTTTATCGATCTGGAAAAATCAGGGATATCAGGGAAAAGTCAAGGAATTTTATCTATCTGGAAAAATCAGGGATGTCAAGGAAATTCGTAAAAATATCTAAAAATCAGGGAAAATTGATAGTTACTTGAGTTATTATCTATAAATTAGTATCTTATGTCTAGCATTATTTGTAATAATAAATGGAATTAAAAAAACAACTTATATTCATTTATAAAAGCATAAGTTTTTGATTAGAGCAATTAATTTCTTTTGACTTGTTAAAGAATAAAGATTTGAAGTAATATTTTGGCAGTTTCTCTTGTTTAAATCTTCGCTAAAATATATGTTATTAGGTACGTATAATTATGCTATTTTTATATTTATGCTGCAACATGTTATTCTAGTACTCATGCAAAGAGCACTAATTAGTTATTGAACTGTTTTAAAGTTTTGAGTAAAGATCATAATAAACTTTACTGTTAATATAATTTAACTTGTGTTGCAATGAGTAGTTTTAATGTTTCTTAGAATTCTTATGCAGTTTTAGAAGCAAAGTATTTTGTTAAAATTTCCAGTATTTTTTACATATAAGAAATGAAATATACTGTTTCAATAGATTTTTTTAGGATGTTGATTTCATTTTTTTCGAATTAAATTTTACACAAATATTTTTTTCATATTAAATAAATGGTAAAAGTGTTTTTAATAATGTAGATTGTACACATACATTGATTCTGAGTAGGGAGAAAGCCAGGACACTAATATAATTAGTAGCCGTAAAGTAGGGAAATGTTGTAAATTTAGTCAGGGAAAAGACAGGGAAATTTTTTTCACAGTTTCTGTAGCCACTCTGAAAAATTAAAAATGGCCTCTACAAAACATTTATGTTTAATCGTTACAAAAATTATGCCTCATTTCTTTACGCAGAATTATACTTTTTTAACTGGGCCGGAAAGTAGAGAGTCTACTACGAGGATGGATCCAAAAAAAGTTTGCAAGTGGTAATAAAAAATTATTTATTAACAATATACAGAAAATACAAAAGGGAATTAAGAGGCTTACTTGCCGATCACTTTTCCACATAATCACCAAATCTATTTAGGAATTTATCTGAATGCAGGATCAACTTGTTTAACCCAGCATGGTAGAAATCAGTGATGTGGGGTGGGTAAATACCCAGTGGGTAGATAAATATTTTTTGGGTATATACCCGGGTATTTACCCAAGGCCTGGGTAAATACCCAAAAACTGGGTATTTTGCGAGAAAAAAAAATTCGAATGCTGATTCACAATGAAACATACAGAGTTTTATAAATACCCTCCCAAAAAGCTTTTGCACCCCCCCCCCCCAAAAAAAAGTATTTGAGAATGGTGTGATTCAAAGTGAAGCATTACATTTATAAATACCCTTACACAGAATATTTTGCAAAAATAAAATGCATCTGTGAAGGGTGATTGAAAATAAAACATATAAAATTTATAAATAGGATATTTTGCAAAAAATAAATAAATAAATTCATCTCCGAATGTTGATTCAAAATGAAACATAAAAATTATAAATATCCCAAAACTGGTATTTTTTTTATAAAAAAAAGTATTTGCAAATGATGATTCAAAATGAAACAAAAAAAATAAATAATTATAAACTGGGTATTTTGTAAAAAAATTTATTTGCGAATGGCGATTCAAAATCAAACATATAGAATTTATATACCTAATGGTAGGTATAAAATTTTTAAATTAAGGTTTTGACTAAATTATATAAACAAAAACCAATTGCCATCAGGATTCAGTATAAAGTATTTTAAAACTTTAACGGGATTGGGGGACAATTTAGTTTTTACGGTCTGAAACTATGGCACGTACAATAGAATAATTATTTTTAACGCCGTTTAAGTTATACTAGCTGCCTTCGGCGACCACCTTGCTTGCCGGGAATATAATTTCAACTGACTCTCTTATGCATAGTTTGATATTCACGATTCCCTTAACAAATTAATTTTAAACTTCAAATTGCGATTGAGATTTAGCCGGCGTTCTTTATGTAGCCTTGAACTTGTTCTGTTCCTTGTCTATATGAAAGTCCCTAATGGAGTCAAGTAACTGTTCGTGTCAAATTACATCTAATTGTAGGTAATCGAAGCGAATTTTAATTAAAAAAATTATTTTAACATAGAAATACCACGGCACGTTTTACGTCCAGCAACATGTTAATTAGCTTAAAACATGCTTATAAAATGAATTTAAACATAGCAACCATAATCGTTCAGTTTTACTGTATTATTTCTTTATATACTTACTATCTAGAGGACTTTCTTTACAGATTTCACAGAAAAATTGATCAAATAAAAATAAAATCCAATAGAATATTATATTAGCTTTCAACAATGGAAGAGAAAAACGCAATTAAATATTTGTTTGAACAATGAAAACGGTTTGAAAAGATAAGTTTTTAAATTTCCAGATGCTGTAAAAATAATTTTTGTGCTGTAATATTTTCTAAAGTTGTTAAGGAAAAACTCCAGAATTTAGCTTAATTTTTAATTAATTAAAATTCTAATTAAAATTTTTAAAAAAGGGCTACTAGGTGCACATTCTCACCCTCCAAAGTATGTTTGTGCCAAATTTCGTTGCTCTTGGCCTAGCGGCCTGTCCCGTAGAGCGCCAAAACACACACATTCTCCTTTATTATTAGTAGACATAGACAGTGCCCGTGAATCTTGTGATCCATAATTTACTCACATTGCCATGCTGGAAGGCAACCATTCTTGTTTTGATTTAGTGAATAGTTAGCCATTTACTTCATGTGTATTATTAGTATTACTGTAAATTGTACGTTAAAAAGTTTAAAAAAAAGGAAAAAGTTACCTGCTTGGAGCTTTTAATGTTAAGAAGAATAAAAGTATCCAATGGAAGTATTGTAATGTTGAGTACAAACTTGCTAATGTAAGCAAAATGGAGAAACATATAAAAAAATGTTTCAAAGGCCTTGTTGGATTAAAAAAGGTTTTGAAAGGTATTAAACAGCTATTGAATTTTCTTTTAATCAGATTCCAACCATGACATTTACATCAAATTTGGAGTTTTGAGAACATTTAAGTATTTATGCTCATGATCCATATGAATCTGTCTAACCAGGAAACTGAGTGTGAGTTTGTGTGTCTACTATACCGTCAAATAATACAACAGATTCAGCAACAAAAAATTCAAATTTCTTGTTGCTGAAATCTTGTTACAAAAATAACTTACTTTGTTGAAAGTAATATGAGTGAATATTACTTTCAGAAAAATTCACTTTTAAAAACTGTTAGAACTGAAACATCTGCTAACTTATCAGCAAAATCTGGTACTTTGACTAATTAATCCAAAAAGAATTACATATAAACAATTATATCTTTCACTTTAGTTTCTATTATCAGTTCTTTACCATTTAAAATCAAACTCAATATTTTCTTTTTTTTAAAAATTAGTTCAGTTTTTAAAAAAAATTGATATTTAAGCCACGTATTTTATGTAAGATCCATGAGTATTGCGTTTTTGTTTTTTCTGATTCATTTTTTTAGTTTTTATAGAATTTAAAAGATTCATATGTTACTAGTTTTCATTTCTTACATTTCCTTAAGCTCAATATATATTCTATTCATATTTATATTATATAGAGACATCATATTTCGCAGCAGTGGCTGTGTTTTATATTAATAGAGTTAATTGAAAAATAAATACCCAGGTAAATCGGGTAAATACCCAAGGTATTTACCCTTAAAAATAAATACCTGGGTATTTTACATCACTGGTAGAAATCCCTTCCCCTTGAGACAGTTCTCGGCATCTGTTTTCACATTACTGTTTGAAGAGAACCTTGTTCTAGGCAAGTGTTTGGAACCCGGATTGGGTGCCAAATCTGGGCTGTAGGCCGGGTTAAATAAGTTGACCCTGCGTTCAGATAAATGCCTAAATAGATTTGCTGATTATTTGGAAAAGTGATCGGCAAGTATGCCTGTTAATTCCATTTTGAATTTACTGCCTAATGTTAATAAATAATTTTTTATTACCCTTGTAACCTTTTTTTGGATCCATCCTCGTATAAATATGGTGAAACAAAATACTATTAGATCGCAAATTGTTTATTTATTTAATTAGCTGCCATTGGTGACCAGCTTTTTCACCGAAGTCGACCTGTTCTTCTGTTAATTGCATCTCATTTTACCGTAATCATTTTTTAAATGGAGTCTATTCACTTAACTTCACAGCTGTATGATAAGCGTAACTGTGCTTTCAATTTACTTCGTTTGTTTTGAACTCAAAAATTAAGTCTAATGAATAATTTAACCAAACCAATTGGCCATTGCAATTGTTGGTTGCATTTTAACTGTAATTACCGGGTAGTATTCGAGCCCGATTCATGTGTTGCTGATTTAAATCGATGAAAAGATCGATAACACAAATCACGTGACTTAGCTCATAAATGAAAACGATTCTGAATGCAGCTGAAACTTTAAATGTGTTTAAAAAATCATCGTTGGTGAAAACAGGTTTTTTCGGAAGAAGAAAGTGTAATGCAAGAACAAACGATCAAACCAAATGAAAATGTCGAATTTAATGTAAATAGTTTTGTGAATAAATCTAATTAAGTATTAATGCATCAGTTTATCTCGCTTGTGGAATAGCATTCGAAATTTGCAAAAAAAAAAAAAAAATGTAACAGATTCTGTTCCCTGGAAGGTTAAGCGATCTTTCTTATAGAATACTTCTCACTTAATGAAGAGTGCAATTTTCAGAGAAGAAGTAAATTAAGAAGCTAAAATGTTTCTCTCTATATATTTTTTATTATTATTTTTCTATTTACGAAAGCCTGTTGACTTTTAAAACCCAGCTCTCACCTTTTGTTCAACCGCATGTATCTTCAACTTAGCTCAAAACAAACTTATGGTTGCGGAGTAAATTTAACCTGGGTAAACATACAATTTCAGTTAACTTAAAAATCAATCCTTCGAATACTAATTGAAATAGGATTTGCTTCCTATTGACATTAAGTTTTGATTTTACTCTAAACGATGATTAAATCCTATTTCTAATTCCTTTGTTATATTAAGAATTTCAAACATTTCGATGGAATCTTATTTTGACATTATCTCTGTCGTTCCTTGGAGACATTTAATGAAAGATTAAATTTGCATCATCAAGACTTGGAATTAATTGGGTCTGAAATCCCATGAGATAGTGCACTCGGAAGAGGTCGAATTGCATCGATTTTTCAAAAAGCGACGCCATACTGATGAAGCCGATTCAAAGATTAGAAATCGTTTGATGCTTTGGAAATGGAGTCTCAATGGGTTTCGATGCATAATTACATCGGTTTTGGATTTCGTTTCGGGATCAATTTGCTCAGTTAAAATTTAACTCGTCTAGCAACAGTACCATGTTATCACTTTTCATTTTCGCACAATTCGTATTTAAAGGTTGCTCTCGCATTTTAATTTTAAACAATCTTTAAATGTAATGATTTAATGGGATTCCTTGGCACTGAATACCAATGGCGTAGCGAGGGTATTATTATATTTATTTTTTACTGTTATTTTTTCGCCCCCTCGCTGTATTCAGAGTAAAAAATTTACAAATACGCGCTTATATTTTGCCACCAAGACTGTCCATTCGTCCCTTGCCTCCGAATCCCTACGCCACTGCTTGCAGAAGACACGTATTGCAGCCTAAAATAGGCAACCCTCTCTCTCCGTAGTCTGGTCAGCATCCAGGGATAATGCGATTTTTCCGCTCCTCAGTGGCGTACTTTCCTACCACCACGAGAAAAACCCTCAACAGGTTTGCCTCAAGTAGACGAGTCGAAAAAAGGAGGGAAACGGGTATAAAATCAACCGCAACATTTGTCAAACTTAGCGCACTTCGTTAGGCGAGGAATTCGTTTTCGACCGAAGTACAAAGCGAGGTGAGGCTTCTGCCAATTCTATCTGCGCCAAATGAAATAAAGCCCGTCCCTTCACCCCCAAAATGCAGTGGAATATCCCATTTCCATAACGACCGCCATCGGCGTGTCTTCTGTCTGGGGTTTCTTTCGTGGCGGTAGGACAGTAGCAAGGGTGAATGGATCCCGGGTCATGATAATATTATTAAGCACCCTCTTTATATTTGATTTTAAAAATCGGCGCAACCGCACTAACATTTTATCTCCACGGCGCCCTCCAAGAATGGTGCCCGGGGGACATCCTTACCCCTTTGCCACTGGTTGTAAGAGATTCAAAACCATTGAGGTAAATTATGGATTGCATGGCACTTGCTTACAATGGCATATGCGTGCAAGTCCTTAACCAATGATCAATGATCCTTAATCAATGATCTTTTGACAGCAGTCCTGTGACTGATCGAAACAAGTTTTGAAAGAGGTTACAACAATGTAAATCGTGAGATTTGCTGAAATTTGACATGTTCTTGAATAAAATGTGTATCGATTTTGATAATTTCCATATTATGTGCCTTATTAGAGGTATTAATTATTATTGAATGAACTTAGATAAAAATATGAGGACAATCGGGGAGGTGATATTTCTTCTCATGTATATAACCACATCCCACAATCTCCACATTTTAGACCTCCCCGAGTCCGAAAAACACAAATTTGGAATTGTGTCTGTGTGAACACGATAACTTGAAAACTATTGGAGCTATGGATGTTAAACATAATTTGTAGGTTTCTATCAAAGTTTTTACAAAATCCGTCAACGGGAAGTCTGTCTATCTGTATGTCTGCGGTCATGTGAACACTATAACTCAAAAACTTGAATAGCTAGATGGATAAGATTTGATACACAGTTTTATCGTCATGAATGTAGGTCCATATAAAATTTTGGGCCAAATTCGTCATAGGATTGACTGTCTGTATAATCGCATACTTGTGTCTCATAACCCCTTTGGCCTAGATAAATAAAACTTGATATCTCGAATGCTAACATTAATTATAGATGCCCAATTTTCATCTCAATCGATTAAAAAACAGGTGTTCAATTTTATATTGAGTTCAAAATGACATTACGCTTGTGTGTTGTGAGCGTTTCGCTATTTGACTCAAGTTAGTATGGTTGGCGTTTGACCTTCGGTCTACTCAAGGAAATTGTATCGAGCCGCAAAACGAACTTCATTCTGACATTCTCCAGATGGATGCTCTGATTAACCAGAGGTATGGTGAAATCTTGCGTGATATCTATAGTAAGATTTCGTTCTCAAAAACGTTAAATAAAATTGTGGTACCTCAACGCGCGTAACAATTGCGAACATACGGAAATTTTGCAAAATATTAAGTTTTTGGGAATTCATTAATTTTATATGTTTGATTGTAAATCACCAATCATAATTTTTTTCTCAAAATAACCAGGCCTTTGGTAAATAACCCAAAAATATTTACCTACCAACTGGGTGTTTACCCACCCCACATTACTGGTCGTATGCGAGAAAGGTTCGGGGAGGCCACTCCCGCTGGTTATTATAAAAAAGCTGGTAACCTTATTTATTATTATTATTTTATAATGGATATTCGACGACACCGATTTTCATGTCATGAACATAACTTCACACCATTATCCAACCTCAACGCCGCGTCCGAATTCCTTTTCTACGGACTCGACGAAAAGTAGTCGCGATTTCTAAAAACTCTTCATAATGCTCCATTTGTTTCTTCTTCCCGCCATTCCGGGCCGATGCGCGCCAATTAAAACAAACAAACAAAAAAAGGTGTAATTAATCAGCATAAAGGGAGAGTGTTGGATTTCCAGAAATGAAATATCCCTTCTTTTTGTGTGATGTGCAGACGACACGAAAACACGTCCATCAACTCGTTCGAGAGGGGAAAGAGAGAAATAATAAACAACGCAGAGCGAAAAGAAGAAAAAAAAAAGGGAACTCCATTCTGAGATGGTGGAACTATCAGGCGCCATTTATTTTTATTTTGCCATTATTATTTTTTTATTCCACGCGTCTATAATTCAAGTGGTTTTATCGAAATGGGAGCCTTTTGCCCTCCCTCCTCCACGCTGATGAACTTCAATCAAATCGATGCCACTCGGAAAAGAGTAATGATGGGGAAAAAACGAGCGAAATAGAAATCGCATTGTGTGTGAAAGAAGGAAAAAGTGTGGAACGTGCAGTAAAAACTGATAATTATATTGTTGGTTTGTAAGTTGATGTTATTTGTAATGTAACGTCAGATGCGTAGCCAGGGTTATTTTTTTTCAGTTGGAAATTTTTTTTACCCATTAAATGTCATGATTTGTAGTGCGTTTCTTATGTTAAAAATGAATACTACTAATGAAAAACAAGATGAATTATATAGAGTGCCACCCCCCCTCAAAAATATGTTTGTGTACACTCTTTGAATACCTGTTACATGACAGATTAATACCATATATCTGAAATTCACAATTCAGATTAATTAATGTAAATGTAAAGTTTAGTCAATTATTGAAAATGTTCGAAATGGTGGTTATCCACGAAACGATGTCCATTGATATTATTTGAACAGAATAAACTTAGCGTTCTTTCTTAGCTTTGAATAGAATTCCGCTGAAAACGTGATCAGATAGGCCTTCAATTATTTCAAAATTCTAATTAATTAATGATATTAATTTCAATGGTAGTTAATCCATTAATTAATTTGAATTATAAAATTTTGGTATATTTTTTATTAATTTCTTTTATTTAATAGTTTATGTACTTTCAGCATAACCGAAAACCCTTTACGAAATTAAAATATTCAGGTTCATATAAAGTTGTGCCCAGAGCGAACTTAATTAATTTGGTTAGGTGTCAGAGATTGTGGACCCTGAGCAGTGGCGAATCTAGGATTCCGGTCGGGGGGGCCCGGCCCGGAGGTCATAAAAATTTTGTATCGTCGTGATGAATGTCAATCTTCAAGGCTAAAGTAAACCAAAACTCTTTAACTTGACAGACTTTACTCACCTGAGAATAAGAATCATAAAGAACAATACAATACTTTCGATAATTTAATAAAAATTACAATAAAATAACTATCCAAAAAATGTCTTCGACGGCGTCTATACTACAAGTACAAGTGGAATGATTACAAAAATAGGAAAATTTACGAGCCTTTCAAGCCAGAAAGCAATGTTGAAACGTTTTTATTATTTTTTAAAGAGAGAAATTAAAAAAAAAAAAACAGTTGTAATGATGTTAAATTAAATCAGGAATTCTGGCTTGCCTCTGGGGGGGCTGTAGCCGATAGCCCCCCCCCCTGGATTCGCCACTGACCCTGAGTCCGTGCGCTCCGCCCAACAACCCCATCACTGTTTCTCAAAGTGTATTCATTTTTGAGGCGCCCTATATGTGCAGTGATATAAAAGTCAAAATATCAGTTTCCCATTTGTTTCTTGAAATTCCGGAGGCAAAATAAATGACCGAGACATTTATTATTTATTGAATGACGACTTGTCGTATTTTATATTTTTAAGTACTGAGTTTTAAAATTCCATTTGTTTAAAAATTATTAACTTTTTATAAACCTAAATGATATCGCTGTGAATATTGTATAGCAACGGATTCGGAAATCCTCCGCGCTTTTGCGCATGCGCCGTGCGGAGTTATTTTCATCAAAATAGGGGGGAAGTGAAGAATGGAAGGGTGATGTTTACATTTAAATGAGCGTGATCTAACAAAGAACTCCGGAAATGCGCTCATATGACTCATTGCCTGACACCCCTTTCCGTTGTAAAATCGTCCAAAAGTGGTAGTCTCGGAATCCGTTGCTGAACAGCAAAAACTAGTGTTTTCTCCTTGACTATTTAGTATACTTCCCCAAAACGGCACGTTTTGTGCTTATCTTCGTCGTATAGTAAATAGCCCCGAGTATGCGTTTTGGACCTCTTCCCGTAGACCGATTGTGTCCAAATATTATACAGATATAATGTTAACCACTTAATTAATCATTTTATCTACTGTCTAATTAGATGTCACTTCCTGTTTTCGGAATGTGTTGTCGTATTGATTCAATTAAGAGCCCATACAACACTTGAGATGCTAATGAGTTACTCTTCGTTTCTTGTGTAGAATTATATCGTCTACGAATGACGCAGTTTCAGACTATAAGTGCAAAAATGTCATAATTCGATGCCCGAGTAAACTCGGGATAACTAGTTAAGTGATTAAGTCAAAACTACAAACAAAATTTAATTTATCTAGTTTGTTGCATTTTTGAATTATCACATCCATAGAATAGTCTTGCACAGACAGACATAACCCCAGAAACGTTTTTTTACGATTAGAGAGTCCTGAAAGATGACGATTCATCGACCTCTTGAGGTTGAATTTTTTGACGATTTCTATACTTTCTCTTTGTTTGATTTGATATGAAAAAGGGGGTTTTGGGATTTTCAACTACAAAGGCTATTATCCTCTATTCTTTCCAAAGTTCTTTTCAATCCGTAATCAACCAGCGGGAGTGGTCTCCCCTAAACTTTCTCGTACACTTCCCCAAAAATATGCTGTTTTCCCTCCCCCCGCGTGGATTAAAAAATTCGAACCTACTGTACCCAGAATCCAATGATTATCAGAGGGTTTTTTATTGCCGATTATAATGATTGTAAAACATTTAGGTAAAGAATCAAATTCAAAGAGATGCGTACCGATTAAAACGCATCTATCACACACAGTGCTAGGTTCCACTTTTGCCGGCTCAAGGAGAAAGTGACGTAATTCGCTCAATACCTTCCGCGTGCACAGAGATTGCTACCAGAACGTATGCGCATGGGGAATCGAATTAGAAAAAATAATTATGCAATTTGAACGCCCTTTTTTTTAACCGATTGACACAAAAATTGGACTCAAATCTACAATCAGGGTAAGAAGATCACATATCAAATTTCTTTTATCTAAGCAATTTTGTTAAGAAGTTATTGCGATTATACAGAACGACAGACAATCAGCCCTTCGACGGATTTGGTCCAAAATTTCATACGGACTTACATTCATGACGATGAAACTGTGTACCAAATTTTATCCATCTAGCTATTCAACTTTTTTAGTTACAGTGTTCACATGACCGCGGACAGACAGACTTCCCTTTGACGGATTTTGTCCAAAATTTGATAGAAACCTACAAATTGTGTCTAAAGATGACATACCAAATTTCATCCCTGTATCTCTAATAGTTTTCGAGTTATCTTGTTCACAGACACACAGACAGACACAATTCCAAAATTGTGTTTTTCGGACTCGGGGAGGTGTAAAACGTGGAGATTCGTCAAAATCTCAAGTTCGAATTTTTTGGCGATTACAATACTTTCTTCTTCGTATACGAGAAATTAAAAAGGAAAGAAAAATTGCCATCAAAAGATGGTCTAGAACTATTGCCGATCTGATTCGGTCAAGACAAAAAACAAAAAAATTGCGCCCTCCGATAAGGGCTTCCAAATTCTTTTCCTTCTTCTTTCTCTTTGTATATTTCTTTTGCGAGAAAGTAATAAGCAAACAGGTGCTTACACCAACGTGTGAAAGGTAAAAATACTTGATTAAAAAAAAATATCACGCATGCTCCGTCGTCCAACGTTTACTGTT
>BGPR01002800.1:139215-160705 GCA_013235015.1 Araneus ventricosus | reverse complement strand
TCTGTAACCGTTGATTTTGTACTTTGTTTAGGAGACACTAATACCACCCACTTCAATGAATACAGCAAAGCAGTACGGTACTACATAATCCAACCACACATACGTGGTGAGGAAGAGGCAGCTCAGAATTGACCTCAGTCAGTCTTGCATCCCCTCCAAGGAGCGTGAGGGATGGGAGTTCTCCCTCGGTCCCTCAGTTGCGGAGGGCAGGTGATACAGTACCACAGGAACGGAGAAGTCGTTTGCTGGCTGTGCCGAACCGGGGTCCCTTCCGAGCCTCAGAGACCAACTGCTGCCAAGACAGCGCCCTGCTGGCATGCCGGGGATCGATCTTTCGACCCCTCTGATCAGTCATTTGGAACTCGCGCTGGAACCTACACACGACTTTGGAGGGAGGGTGTTGGAGCAGGTGGAAGTTCGATATGGATTTTGCCAGTTGATTATGTTTTGACATTCCAAGAATAAATTTCGCTGAAAATCGTCTGCTGAAGATTTGTTTTAATCATAATAGGAATCGTCGCACCGTCTTCTTTCTACTTTGTACATTCGTCGGAACTCTCTGCATTTGAATAATTTATTATCGTTTGGAAACGGTTGCTGATGCCAATCGTTTGTTCTTCAAGGAAAATGTTCGTGGAAACAGCAGCAAATTAAACCTTCTTTTTGTGCTGTTTCTTTATTCAATGTAAACATTTCGTAACAGTTGATGCAATTCACCTACTGTCTATTCTGGTTGCATAATTTGTTTTGTAGGTATTCGAATTAGTCAGCATTTTTGTAGAAGGAAGTTTGAAGCATAATTTCAAGTGAATGTTCACAATAATATTTTACTGTTTATTCAGTTTTTGGAAGTTGTAAACATAATTCAGGGCCACAATAATACATTTAATGTACTGTATTTGACTTCGATATATTGAGAATTATTTTTGGCTGCGTTGTTAATCAATATAATTAAAATACTTTTATTTGAATTCTCAAAAATTTTCTACCTTTTGTAAGCACAGAATTCCTTTGAACTTTTATTTTGTAATTGTTGTGGAAGAAATTTTCAAATAATTTATCGGTACCTTTTTTATTTACGTTAACTAAAAAGCCAAGATGTGGAACATTTTGAAAAGTCTTGTACACATAATATTTAATTTTCGTCAACATATAAACGTTCTTAAAATTTATTAATTAATTATTTTAATATGACGTATTCTAAATACAGGCGAATTTCAAAATTTAAAATAAGTATATCAAAACCAACGCAATTCATAAAAAAGAATTATTTCAATCTGTCATGAACTTCACATGGAATCTTACAGATCAAGTTTCTCCTTAAAATAAATCTCTTGATTTTATAGTGCAATTTGCAGGCAAAGTTCTTTCCGCTTTTATTAACAAAACAGATATTTATCTAAATCATAAAGTCTTCCATGGAAGCTTTGTTTAATATTTTAATCTTTATTTCAATCGTCTGTTTTTCTTTTGTTTTCACATAATTTCAAAATTTTTCTTTCACGTTTGTTCATTTAGTAGACATGATGAATCTTTTCATGAAAATACTTAAATTTTTTATGGTTTCTGAAAGAACATTCTTAGCCTTTAAAATCTAGCTATAAATTTCACCAATTAAGCAAGGTGATTCATACAATAAAATGTTTCTAATTGGAAAATATAATTGGTGTATAGAATCTATACCACTAATAATATCGTATTACAATACCTAAATTCTCTTTTGCAATTATATAAACTTAAATATGCAAAATGCACTATTGAGCAACTATATCTATATCACGAAGCGAATTTATACATTTTATTGAATTTTACTAAAAATATAAAAAAAGCTCTTTCTACTAACTCCCAAAGTTACAAAAACGTCTGCAATGTAAACATTCTACATCAAAATTAAAAGTCATCTAAAAATAATCTGTAGCGACAATACGCAGATATTTTAAACATACGACTTATCTACACATGCTTAATTTCGCCACAAGAGTTTATATCGAAAATATTCAATCGAACCACGGAATGAGAAGGAAATATCGTTCGAAAATACCTTGATTCACCGCGATGAAAAGTCGAGAGTCATAGCTATCTCGGAAAATACTTATTTCATTTTGATATTTGTGATAGAAGACAGTGTTGTTGTTAAACAAGCTCTGCAATCTTAAGGTGTAAACACTCACCTATAAGCCGAAAGCAAGAAACGTCAAAACGTATATTAAAATGCTAGTTTCCCTTTGACAACAAAGGAGAGGTGGCGTTAGAAAGCAGACGGTTCTCATGGATTCAGCATGGCTGACAACCTACGTAACCTGATGACGTCACGACGGAGGTACGGAGCGCAGAAATGACAAACTATTCCAGCCTCCATCTTTGGTTGAAAAGTCATAAGAGATTGATGGTGTAAATAGAAGTTAGAGGATAAAATATAGTTGCAGAATTTAGAATGCTCTAAAGCGGACGAATCTACGAGAATTTTATTTTGAAACTGAAATATTTTGCTTTACTCTATTATAATTCATCAGAACTTTTGACAATTAACTTTATTTTTTTAAAAATGTAACATGAACTTTTCGAATTGCTTTTTACTGAAAATACTTATAAATTTTTCATTAAATTTTATTTAATGATGAGCTAAATTTTAGACAGTTTTTATAGATTTTAAATTTTTGGAAGACAAGTTTTCTTTCTTTTCATTAATTTTCTCGATGAACACAAAATCAATTCCTATTCAAACGTGCAAGTGAAGGTAATCAATATATAATGCAGCGCCGATTTGAAAGCAAAATTCAGTTAAGATAGAACGCCTGAGTTATAAATGTTTGATAAATAGTCTTGTAATTACTGGGCTATACTTAATACAAATTATTTTTAAGTTATGTAGTACTTAATGGTATGAGTGGTAATTTAATTTTAATGAAAATAAATGCGTTTCCTGCACTTTACAGAATCAATGAAATTAATGACAAGTTAATTTCCAAAGTTATCAGTACGAATAAGATTTTTCTCGAAGTAGAAAAGATGGTGATTGGGAGTTGTCAAGTATCAAGCAGTAAACAATAATTTTCACATTTTCTAATATATGTTTTTTAACCTTTACTATGGACCACACGAATTTTCAATTGTCGTTTCAAATGAAAAAAAGTTTTTTTTTTTAAATTTAAAAACCAGTATAATCTTTGAGTTATTATTTGGTTCACGAATTAATATATATTGTTATACAGTTGACGCTCGTTATAACGACCGTCTGCGTCCCACAGCAAAAGGTCTTTATAACGAATGGTCGCTATAGTGGATATAATTAAAAAATATACACATGCACGATCAGAAAGCGAACCTTTAAGATCCGTAAAAATAGGCTATTTTTAAAGAGATTCCAACTAAATATTCAAATTATTTTTTATCATTGGTATTAAAAATAGAATTTTATCAATTAAAAATACATTTCTAAAATAGATTTTAAAGTAGAAAGTAAAGGAATTTTTGAAAAATACCGGGAAGAGTGTCCGCTGAATTCGGACGTTGTATTGGGATTAGACGACACTGGACTGTCGTTATACCGGAAGTAAAATAACAGAGTGCATAGGGTAACACAGTTGGGGATTTTATCACTGGTCGTTATAATGGAATGGTCTTTATAATGTGTGGTCGTTATAACGAGCGTCGACTGTAGTTAATATTTTTTGTTTCGTTTTCTCCTTTTCAGTCCAATATCAGAATTCAGTGTAGAGAGATCATTTAAACATATCACCAGGAATGAGAACATCAGTTAGGAAATTTATTATTTAAGAAAAACACTTAGCTTCATCTTCAAATGTCGAAGAGGGACGAGTGGGGAGAGAACCGCAACATGATTAATTCAAAAACCAAAACAAAAGTTAGAAACATTGCCCGTACATCGGCAGTGATTAAAATATAATAAAAGCTGGGAGTACAAAGCTCTGCCCAAACAGTGCGGAGAAAAATGACATTACAATAAATTTACCAACCTAGTGTGGGAGTACATACTTACTATATTTTAGCATAAAAGAATACAAGAGGCTCTCCCGAAAAAATAAGACATAAATAAAGTGGAAAAATCCTATATGGTAAAAACTGTCTGGACAAACAAGAGACAATACAACTTAAGACCATTAAAACGCAACGCCACAAGGCAAAAATATAAATATATACAAAATTCGTAAAAGATTAAAAACAATGAACTCTATAAAAGACGTCACAAACATACAAAACAAAGCAAGCTCACAACAACACGCTATAAAGGACGTCACAAACACACAAACTAAGGCAAGGTCACAACAAAAACAAGCACCTAGTACAACAAGGTCACAACGAAAACAAGCACCTAGTAAAAAGTAACAGCGATTAAAAAGGAATAATAAAAACTTCAAGACAAAGCTTCATGTATAAAAATCGCAACAACGGCCGGCACAATAGTGCCAACAAGCAGATGACTCCCATCTAGTATAAGGGGTCTATTCTGGTACCCCGGTTGGGTTGGGAGACGTCACTTTTCCCGTTGTTAACGTGCGGAAAAAGTGACGTCTCCCAACCCAACCGTGAGACCAAAGATAGTATGCCACCAGTCCAAGAACCAAAAGTCACCCCACATGAGGACAGACTCAAACCCAATTCCAGAAATTGACCACTTCTGGAGAGCAGTCATTATCACAAGCTTTATAGGAATCCACCAGTGCAAAAATTATGAAAGATATGAATGAAATTATAAAACGTCTGATAAAAAACGTTATAAAAGTCTTTTGAAGGCGAAGATTAGGTAACAAAATATTATAACTTATTCGAGGAGATACGAGAGGAAACTTGTTTGGTTACATTTTTTAAAAATAGTTTTATAGGAATAGTATAAAAATAAGGTTAGAAAAAATTTACTTGCATAATTATAAAAGTTGCACAGAGTGGACCATATATAGTCGCCTGGATTGGAATAGTAACTAGTAGTCTTCATGAATTAGCACTGGAGCAAACCAAAGCAAAAGATCGCAAAGGGACATTAAAGACATCAAATGTTGGGTCAAAAAGGAACAAAAACTATGGCTACGTGGTTTTCTAAATGTGTGGAAATATATGAGGAAACAAAGGAAGAAGGAATGCTGCCGTGAATAAATAATATTTGCAGTTCATAAAATTTAGCAAAATTAATTAATTGAAATTAAAATAAATTAAAATAAAATAAAAACATATTTTGCATTAAATAGAAAGGCGCATATGCAGCCAAATCTAATAAAATACAAAGACAAATAATAGAAATTTAAATTAAAAGGAAAATAAATTAAAAGAAACAAAAAGTAAACAATAGTAATAATGAAAAATAATGAAAACAATAAACGTTTTTGCGCGCAAACGCAGCAGCAAAATGTAAATGCTTCAACAGAATTTTTTTAAAAATAACACAATAAAAACTATAGAATAAAAAAACCAAAGGTTCTCTAATACTTAAAAAACTTTACAAAAGTTAGAAATTATTCAAAATGGAAAGGAACTAAAATGGCGCACTCATCAGAAACCACACGCCATTATTAGTTCAAAAGGACAAATTTTTCTGTAGAAAGGAATGACAAAAAGTCAAAATTTATTCCTTCCTGTGGTCTGAATTTCGTCCGGCCACCAAATAAAGAACATAAATCCAACAAATAACAACCCGTGAATAAATGTCCTACATGGGTTCGTACATTGTGTACTAGTGTGAATTTGAGAATCAAATACTTTTTCTTTAACTATATTTAAAAAATTGGTGTGCCACTTAGAGAAACCAATTTCTGTAATTCGACAGATGTCATAATTTTAATATGCTATTTTTTGCTTCTTTAAAGCGTATTCCTTAAAAGGCTATTTATATTATTTTATAGATAAATAAACTACAAAAAATCTAACTACTTTTCTCAATCAGAGTTACTTCTCTATCAGTGCACAATAAAAAAGTTTAGATTATTTTAAAGATAAATAAACTACAAAAAATCCAACTACTTTTCTTAATCAGAGTTACTTCTCTATCAGTGCGCATTAAAAAAGTTTAGATTTCGCTACTACAGAGCAGTGGTTCTTATATTACACTCGTAAATCTTTTTCAGGTTGAAAAAGAAAATGACGACTGCCAGTTCCTTCAAAAACTTTTGCCTCGATGCAAAAGTTGAAAAATAAATCAGAGATAGGAACGTTATTAATGGTAACTATTAGGAAATTGAAGTGACTATATTTAGCGCATTTTAATGAGAACTTTTAAGTCAATATTATTTTCTGAACTATTTTTGCTTAAGATTTTATAGAAACGGAAACAATAAAGACCCTTTGAGTGTCCTTTTTTTCCTAAAATGGGGTTTCACAGTTTACGAAGCACTAGTATAGAGGCTCATTACAAATTTATATAAGTAGCCATTTTGCCCCTATTTACAAATTGCTGCTATAGTAGCTTATTACGAATTTATGTAAATACCTGTTTTGCCGAAAGCCCTCATGTTGTGAGCGATGTTGGAAATCTAGAGAAGACATGTGCTCTAGACCGTAATGTACCAGAATAATTTAATATGAATATTTCCACGCTTCACATCCTGTTACGAGTGAGGATTAACTTCCATGTTTACATACATAACATTTACAATCTATAACTGCTATGGCTTATTAGTCTAAAGGACGCGATAAATTATTGTTATTTAGGCGTTGTAGTAGCGGATTTCCAAAAATTTTTAACTTCCCAAAAATTGTACAGATTATAATTTTAATTATATACTAATTATATAAGTAATTAATTAAAATATTAAACTTATGCAAAGAAAGAAAAGTGCATTTTTTGCAGCAAATTAAGTAGCTTACACATTCACAGTAAATGACATTATAAATATGGTGTTCAGAACAAATCAAGCCAAATCGTAAATGGCTGTACTTAAGCGCTCGTGGCTAAGAAGGATTCGAACTATGAAGTTACCAACAGGCCAAAATGAAATCCTTTCGCGCTATGTAGCACAGACATGCGGATTTCCAACCTTTATTTGATAAAAGTTTCCTTTACATGACAATGATTATGGACGATTTTTCTGTTTTGTTTACTTACATTAAAAACCTTGACTTTATTTGCATGGCTTTTAGACTTCCGCTTTGAAGGTTCCATTGACTTAGCATTACATAGGAATTACGTAGTCACCGCATTTTAATGTAAATAAACAAAACAGAAAACTCGTCCATAGGCTACCGCTCTATAGAGCAGACCGTTGGACCTACAGCTAGGAACGTTTGGCACTTTGTTACTTCTTGGGTAGTAGGTGCTCAAAAAGAAAAGGTTTCCCAAATTTTAATCATATTTTTATTTCATTATCCTTTGTAATTTGGCAATGCGTTTTCTCGAGTTCCTGGTATGTTGACTGCATACTGTATCAAATTTGATACATAATTTATTTTTCATGTTAATAATGAATAGAAATTTTTTTTTATCCACTTGCACACGCTGTTTCAGATTAGAAATATCATAAGAGACCGAATAATAATCATTCGATCCATTTTCCATGGACAGCACAGGTCCTAATGATAAGTCTGTGGTAGTCAGTTATTCAAGACCTGATACACCTATTGGCATATTAAAGCAGTTTTTAGCCTGAAAAAGGAGTCTTGCGTCTTTGATGGTTTCATCAATTGCTTCTTCAGGTATTTGCCATTTATTATTACTTTTAAAATACCCTTTTTATTGTTTTATAAAAAAGAAATAGTGATTTGATACATTCATTCAATTAAATTTAATAATATCACAATTCTGTTTTGATTTTATGTGTATTTTTCTGTTGTTATATGTGAACTTCCCATGCCAAAAAAAAATTATTTTGAAATTTAAAAATGAAGGGTAAAAAGAGAAATTCACCAGAAACATATGCAAATGTTCTTTCAAATAATTCAATCTTATATTGGTCACCCAATAACAAATGGTAAGAGGCATACCGAAGGTCTTTCCTATGTAGTAAAGGTAGTGACGTTTTTAAGTGGTCTGTTACCGTTATGGCTGTATCTTTGTAAGAAAAGAACCAAGCACAACAAGAGCCATTATGAAGAGCCTTTGTACAAGTAACCTTTATTACCCATTGTACTGAAAAGCCTTGAAACTTTAAAAATCCTTTCTGAGTATGATGAAGCAATTTTTTTTTTATTTTCCTAGGGCTTGGAAAGTGCAGATAATTTTGGCTCACATTTACTGTATTATGCAGATTTTCAAATTAAATATATTATCCCTTTGCTTTTATTTCGTGGTTACAAAACTATAAAATGAATTATGGTAAAAAGCAGCAGAAGCAAATTAAAAATAATTGAATCAATTTAATAACAATTACTGTTTCAGTTATGGCAAAGAAAATGACAATACTTTTAAAGAATTATAAATTATGGTGAAAAAAAACGAATGAAAATTTTTAAAAATTGAAACATTTCGATACTATTTACTTTTTGGTCATGGCTAGTGTTCCTTAAGCATCGGTAGTTCAACTATGGATAGTGCAGTCGATAGTATTCCCAAACTATCGACTTAACTATCGATTGTTTTCTCCTGGGCAATACTATCGATAGGCGCATTTTCAGTCGATAGTTTAGAAACAATCGATACTATCGATAGTTCCAATCGATTGTTTCGGTCGATAGTTTTGTAACTATAACTATCGACTGAACATGCGTCTATCGATAGTATTTCCCGGAGGAAAACAATCGATACTATCGATAGTTCCAATCGATTGTTTCGGTCGATAGTTTTGGAACTTTAACTATCGACTGTGAAAATGCGCCTATCGACAGTATTTCCCGGGAGAAAACAATCGATAGTATAGATAGTTCCAATCGATTGTTTCGGTCGATAGTTTTGGAACTATAACTATCGACTGAAAGTGCGCCTATCGATAGTATTTCCCGGAAGAAAACAATCGATACTATCGATTGTTTCAGTTGATAGTTTTAGATCTATAACCTTCGACTGAAAATGCGCCTATCGATAGTATTTCCCGGGAGAAAACAATCGATACTGTCGATAGTATAGATAGTTTTGAATACTATCGATTGTTTCAGTTGATAGTTCCGAAAGCCCGATACTATCGACTTGGCTTCGATAGTCTATCGATGTTTAAGGTACACTAGTTATGGCAAAGAAAGTGGCGATTAAGAACTATGAACTGTAGTAAAAATTAACGAGATGAAAATTAAAAAATTGGAAACAATTTAATTCCATTTATTTTTTTAGACATTGTGAAGTAAAGTAAAATACTTTTTAAGAACAATGAACTATGATAAAAATAACTGAAAAAATTAAAAAAAATCGAAACAATTGACTAACATTGGCTTTTTAGTAATGGTAAAGAAGGCAATATTTTTACAGCATATTGAATCAATGTCATTTTATTGTTTCCTTTTAGTCGAAATTCTTTTCTTTTGTCACTAGACAAATTCAAATTTGATCGATAAAATTTATTCCATTTTTCATATCAAGTAATGCGACAGAATTTGATTAACTGCCAACTTGGAAAAAGAATGTAACATTTTGGTCTCTTTATAAGGGTAATGCGTTTTTCAAATCAGCTCGTTATAATCGTATTCCATGTCACACTGATCTCGGAATTCTAGTAATTTGAAAATGAAAGTATTCTAAATTGTTTTTCTAATGTTAGGATATATATTTTTAGATCTATCCTATGAATAAAAGTTAATGAATTGTTCATTTATTTATGGTGGAATTCGAACATAGAATATATTTTATTGAGTCACAAAAAAAACCCCTGAAAAATGAGAAGCATAAAACTCAAGCTGGTTAATAACAAAGAACTTTTTTTTAATAAATTGGTAGAAACCATGATGGTAATATTCCATATTTAAACCAATGGGTCTTGGTTTGGCAAAATGAATTGATTAGCGAAGCATATTTCGTCAATTAAAATCCCTTTTATATCTTTAATTAACATTCAAGGGTACTCTGGTGTTTGCCCTCTTGTAAACGCTTAATGATAATGCTAATGTTCTTGGCTAATTAGTCTTGGACTTGTTTTTCTTCTCCACCGGACGGTATCAGGCCTTACACCCTCTTGCGTTGGCTGGGTTAGTATGGGTTTTAAAGAAATTAAATAAATAAATGTAGAAATTGTATTTTTCCCGTCTAGCTTAAAAGCGTAAGTTTAATTCCTTCCTAATAATATTTTTTCACTTTCCTAACAAGCTCATTTGAATATTGTTGTGTCAGTGGAAAGATATCGAGAGATAACGATCACGCGGTCTCCTCGTGCTAATCACGTTATGCGTGAGTGTTTTTCCGTTAAAAACGAAATGTAATGTTTTAATACGGCGAGATGTCCTTTTGAAATCAAGAAGAACGGACATGCGATAGATTGGTGAGCACAACGAGCTACGGGGAACTCTTCCCTGTTAGCACGGCGGCGATGGGCGATGGCTGTAGCTAACCTTTTAAACGTGGTGTAAGTTGACATTTAAATAAGTAACTAACAAATCCTAAATCTCTCTTGTCTATAATGTAAATAATCACCTGTGTAAATACCTTTCTCATATTATGCTTTTTTAATAAATAATTTAGTTTTAACTACTGTGTGTGTGTGTTTCTCCTCCTTTGTATTTGGCGCATTTTCCCCTAGAGTGCCCCTTGAGATAAAAATTTTATACAATTTATGTTAGCTTCGGCCGAGATGAATAATTTTCCTAGATAAATAATCGTAATGATAATGTTAAATTTTCATATATTTAATAAATTGGATATAAAATTGGTAAAATAAAACTTCCTCAGGCGATTCGTCCATCTATATATATATCAAATAGAAAAGTATGTTTGTGTGTGTGTGTTCGTTTTTCGGTTCTTTATGCACATCCACACCGTTGGACTTACGACGACCGAATTTGGCACAGTGATGGATTAGCACAAGAGGGAGCTACGCCGTAAATTTATTGTAAAATTCGAATTAAATTTTTATTTATTTAATTAAATATCTAAAATGAAGCTATTTTTAGACGTTTTTCGTCAATAACTTCTGAAATACTTATGGTACGAAAATTATTTTTACATCACCTTAAAGAGCAAAACATTATCTTTTTAATGATTCCAATTTAATTGTTGTACAATCTTTTCTCTAACTGTAATGAACGTTTCAAAATTCATTATAAACTCAAATTGCAACAATGCTTTTATTGTTATAAAATAAAATAAATTCAAACTAATTTTTTTTGTTTCATCAAATCCTTTATTTACGTGTTTTTGACCATTGTTAAAGCTAAGAAAATATTGCTATTTTTGGTCAAGGTAGATTTCTTACTTCCGCTGTTATTTCGTGGCATGCACTTAACTTCCGTTTTTATTTCGTAGCTTTTAATATGCATTCAAATATCCAATGATGTTAGATTAGTTACTACGCGATGTTTCGCTTAAATTTCACAAATTTTTGAATATTAACGTTGATATGGCAGCGTTGTTTAAAAAGAGTAGAAAAATGATATTTCATATTTGAGTTTCAGTTTGATTTTATTTATAGTATTAATAGAAAGCATTTATATTTAGTTTTCATTCCCCTAAGTGAGGTTAAAAGTATTCTTTTTGTTCGAGCATTCTTCTTCAGCGAAATTCTTTCGAGTGAGAATTGTTCTCGAGTGACTTTGACTTTCTTTATCTGACTTATAAAACATTTTATTCAGAATCTTGGCAGTAACTAAGTTATACAATATAAGTATATTTGTACATTGTAAAGCTGTATTAGTTATTTAACTATATCTTGTTTAAAATAAATGTTCCTTTTTTAATTTTCTCGCATTTTCATTCAAACCATACTGTTATAAGGTGATAAAGGGGCTATATTTGAAATTTTAATTCAACAAGAAAAGATTCATAGAAGATTTACGTTCTTTGGGGAAAGTTGGTGACAATATTTTTAAGGGGAAAAAGCAGGATGCAGGTATATGAAGAAATATGGATCCCGAGCAACGCCGGGTTTGCAGCTAGTATTTTTACTTTCTCGCATACGAAGTATACAAAGAGAAAGTATTGTAATCGTCAAAAAATTCGAACTCGAGATTTTGACGAATCTCCACGTTTTATACTTCCATGAGTCCGAAAAGCACAATTTTCGAAATATGTCTGTGTGTGTGTCTGTGAACACGAGCTACGGTGATGAAATTTGGTATGTGATTTTTACACATAGTTTGTAGGTTTACATCAAATTTTGGACAAAATCCGTCAAAGGGAAGTCTGTCTGTCTGTATGTTCGAGGTCATGCGAATTTTATACACAGTTTTATCGTCATGAATGTAGGTCCGTATAAAATTTTGGGCCAAATCCGTCAAAGGGTTGACTGTCTGTCGGTAAGTATAATTTACTTTTGAAGAAAATCCGTTATCTCCACACGCATGCGTACTGGAAGAACGGAGAGGAATTTCATTACGGAGTAGCGAATTACGTCAGTTTGTCCTTGAGCCGGTAAGAGAGGAAAATCGTTACGCATCTCCTTGAATTTGATTCTTTGCCTAGATATTTTTCAATCACTATAATGAAAAACCTTCTGATAGTCATTGGATTCTGGGTAACAATAGGTTCGAATTTTTTTAGCCACGCGGGGGAAGGGGAAACGGCACCTTTTTGGGGAAGTATACGAGAAATTTTAGGGGAGAACACTCCCGTTGGTTTAAATACATTATTAACACTTTTCTTATGGGCGGTAGATATGTTGTACCAGTGGCATCATTTGTTTTGAATACGGACTTGCATAAATGCTGTACTAACAAGACATTTGAATTTTTATCTCTCCTGAAACTAATCTGTGTCTTTCCTGATCACCCTAATAATATGTTTAACCTTATCCTCTATCCCACGTAATTACCACATATATGATGGTTGGATTGATTGCTATTGATGAAAAGTGAGAGCAAGTAATGCCACGGATGTTTGAAAGGGACCACAGATCTTGTCATACCTCCTCCCATAATTTGGAAAGACGAGAAAGAATTTCCTACTTCCCCTCAAAGATGCCCGATTTTAAAGTTTGTTTTGAGATTTCATTCCCTTTTCATACAGAACAGAACGCCGTCCCTTACCCCCGTACCCGTGACCAGACCGGTCACTGAACGGTTTGATGGGCAAGACACGGGAATTATATTTAAGAAAAAGAAAAACAAAATAAACAGAAAGAAGGAAATATATACACTATGTACAGCACAGGCATTTTCACTTTTACACTATTAGTTCGTAATAGTCTTCTTTTCTTTAGATGTTGAAATACCTTTCTTTTATTTGAAGGGGGAATGTCCGGTAATTGAGCTACTTAGTTCAGCTCGCTGGGAAGTTGAAGGCTAGGGAGGCCGGAAAAGATCTCTGTTTTCGCAAATGAATTTGATAATCCCACGAATTTCCTGCCTGCAGACGAGGTTATTGGCGACCCTTTTCAGCCATTCTTGCTCGAAGTTTGGCGCTGGCTTCCTCATATGCCAAGACACTGTATAAATACACTCCGTGGCATAGTGAAGTGCCGTGCCAATTCCACCACAACTGCAGTAATCACTGTCAGACAGGTGAAACCTTTTGAGGTAGGCAGGGAAAGGTCCATGTTGAGAGAAGAAGATAACATCCTCTCTAATACAGTTAGTGGGACGGAGACTAACTGAGGGCATGATGTTATAGATTTTCCTGCCTGTATCGCCATTCTTCCATGAGGTTTGCCACTTCTCAAGCATCCTCTTTCCCTTTTCATACAGGGTGATTCATAATGAATGGATAAAAAAAGATGTATACTTGTTACTGCTGTAATGGATTTATTTTGCTCACAAAAATTTTTGCATGAAAATACATTATCCAAATTTTCAGTGTGGAACCCTCCTGTTACACGGGAAATGTCTATGAGCTAATCCAATTCCTGTAAAACTCCTGATAGAATATACAGTGCTTTTTACCTTGCATAAGAAGCCTGTCTCCTCAAACTGCTTCACCCACCTTATGATGCTATGCCGATGAGGTGGTTATTTACCAAATTTGGCCTCAAAATGTCTCATAACAATGATAAGCGATCAGTGGCGAATCCAGAGGGGGGGGGGGGGGAGGTTATAAAAATTTTGTATCGTAATGACGAATGTCAAACCTCATGGTTTATGTAAACCAAAACACTTTAATTTTACAGGCTTTCCTCTCCTGACAATAAGAATCATAAAGAACACTACAATACTTTCGATAATTTAATAAAAAATACAATGAAATAGCTGGCCAAAAAATGTTTTCTACCGCGCCAACGCTACAATTGCATGTGGAATGACTAGAAAAGTAGGAAAATTTTCGAGCCTGTCAAGTCAGAAAGCAATGTTGTCACGATTTCTTATTATTACTATTCTTTTTAAATGAAAATTAAGATCAAACAGTTGTAGTGATTTTAAATTAAATCAAGAATTGTGGTTCAGCTCTGGGGGATTCGCCACTGCAAGCGATGAAAGTTTTCAGTATTCCAACACACAATTATCTTTCTCTTGCGTGGAGTCTCCATTTTGGATAAGAGCGCCTCTGGTGGCGATTTCGTACGTAGAAGAATTTTCGCTGCTGCCAGATAAAACTTTTATACTGGTACTTTTAGCTATATTTGATAAATAAATCCATTATATAAATTGTACAAAATTAGAACTTCGAAAAATAAGTTAAAAAATTATAAAAATATGCATTAATAAAACCTTAAAATAAAACATAAAAAAGCAAAATAGAACGAAAAATACATTTACAATGAAAGCAAAATGGAATAAAATTGTAAAAGAACCAAAATGGCGATTCTCCTCAGAGGCCACACGCCATTGTAGCTCTAAAGCAGGACAAAAATTTTCTGAATAAAGGAAAGACTATTAGTCAAAATTATTCCTTTATGTGGCCTGAATTTTTGTCCAACCCCTGAAAATAGGATAAAAGGAAAAAAAGAAAAAACATGACAGATACCTGTACAACAGAATCAAAAATGAGACAAACCAAAAAGTAATCCTCTTTCAAAAACAGACGCTCTAAAAAAGTGAGTCCGATAACATCAAGAAGCAAGCTCGTAGCGCCATCTATGTAGAAGAATTCAAACTATTCTCCAGAAAAACAAAGATTCTTAAAACTGTTTTTTAGAAATTTATTGACTTCTGGGAAACAACTAGGATATCCGTTATCTTTTAATATATTTTTTAAATTATCTAAAGCTTTAATAAAAGTATATTGGTTATTACAAATATTTTTAATCCTATTAATTTGAGAAAATATAGAATTTCTTAAAATTTTAATCTGAAGACATGTATGAAAATTGCAGAGTGTAATAGCTTTGAACTTAAAATCTTTACGTTTATCATAAACTCCGACGGAGACTCCTGAATTTATAATTTTAATTTCCAGATCCAAAAAATTACATTTGTCCACTTCATCATTAGTTTTATTTAATTTAAGCTCCTCTGGATAGCAGTTAAGAATGGAATTAACATTATCATAATTAAATAATAAAAGGTCATCAATAAAACGGAATCCGAAAACAAGTTCATTCTTAATTAATTCTAAAATATAAATTGTACACTGCTCGCCTCTTTGTCCCATTCATTCTGAATCACCTTGTATAGAAGATGTTGCGCACGAGAATGTCATTTTTTGCAGTAGTAGTAATAATCCATTAAATACATGTAGCTAAATAACCGGTACAAAAAATCATTTGCCGTGCCTTATTATTTATCTCACATCAAGATATTTTGGACATTTTTTTAAGTAGTGAATTTGGAAATTTTAATGACTTCTTGTCTTTAAATCATGCGCCCGAAAAGCGAAACATCAAGAGTACTCTTTCATCACAAGAACCTGATATTCTTGTTCAGTTATGGAAGATTTTATGAACACTAGGCTCTTGAATTGGTCTGTATATACTGTGGATTTAAAACTTTACCTTACACCTAAACTGATTTAAGAGTTTTGCTGTTCATCAGAATTAAATTGTTTTGGCAAGACTTTGATTTTTTTCAAAAATTTGATGCAGCAAGTTGTATTTGATACAAACTACTTCCGGAAATTTGTTTGGAACGTTATTTGCATTCTACTAGTAAACACAACAAAATGTTTGCGGTTCAATCTATGTTTTCAAATAATTCAGAATGATTAGTTTTTCCGTATCTAAAAGAAATATTTATAAAAGAAATGTTATTATACCAGTTCGTTTCTGTAAATATGAAACAGCAACCATAAGAACTGAATAGACTCCTGATTTAATAATGCAGACAAAGATAATTAAATTATATAGTAATATCATAACAAGAAATTTTAAGAATACAAAGGAAATAAACATCATTTATAGGAATAATAATAAACTTTATCCATACAAATGACAGTCAACAAAAGAATAGTTGCTCAGTAAGATCTTTGTCATTTAAAAAAGATATATTTCCCGAATGCACGAATTTCCTATTGTTAATATCCAATTATTTCTTCTCTTTGAAAGTGAGAAAAGATCGGAATGTTATTTAAAACGTTGTTTGACGCTTTTTGAAATCTGAAATATGAGCCTTCTTAAAATATTCATTTTTATAATTTCTAAAGAGATGAAAACATTTGAGTTTATTTAAAAAGTCGTCTGCAATAATTTATTCTCTACAGAGAACCTTCAATGTTTTTGATTTCAATAAGAATCGTCTGGCAAGCACATAAAGTCAATGGTTTATATTCTTATCATTTTTTCCCGTTTTTTGAAAAAAAATAAAGTCTTTGGTATTGTTGGTGACATAAAAATCGTCATTTATAAGATATTATTAAATTATGAAACGCACAAAGTTTCGTGCAAAACATAAATGTAACATTTGTGTACCTATAAAAATGAGCTTTGCTTTACTTTCAGTTTTTATTATCAGCTTTGTTACCCAATTTAAGGATATTTTGTGACGGACCTCCCAACAGTAGTCAAATAACAAAAACGTCAACTCAACTGGCACTCCCTCTCTAAACTTCCACGCCACACGAAAAAAAAGGAAAAAGTCAAGAAAGCATGTCAATCAAATTTATGTGATGAGTTCATTTGACACTAGTTGAACAGGTAAAGTATGAAATCAATTTTATTTACTAATTTAATAGAGATAAAAAGTATCTTTAAGCCCGCTTTTAATATCATGCCTAAACACTTATAGTTGCTCTGAAAATCCTGAATTTTTAGTAAATTTAACGTTGTGCAAAAATTTTCATCACAGCTTACATTTCAGTTAAACTTTGACTGTAATCACCAGAAAAAGAGAAAAAAAAAATCAACAATTTCATTAAGACCCTGCTTTAAAAATCAGTTGTAATTATTTAATTAGAATATTAGTGAGTATTTTGCAGAGTATAACAACAGAATTGAGCTTTAAGTAAATAAAACCTTAGGTAAAACAATTAAATTATTTGTCACTTATTAGCAGCCATTTTAATGAGTTACATATTACTGTAAAATATGAATTCTTTATAACAGTAACAGCATTTTGATCAAATTTAACGAACACACAGTCAAATCCTTATTTAAATGTACAGTAGAGGTCCGGGAATCCGAATTAATTGGGGCTGACCTTTGTTCGGATTCCGTAGAATTCGGATTATCTGGGAAACTGGGTAAAATACTCTTGATAAATAGTAGATTAATAATAGTTCAGCAAATGCAGTAGAGTATTGATTCTGGAAGCTCTATGAAGGCGCACGGAAAAACATGCTGCGATTCACACGTTACAGTGGCAAACAAGCCGAGGGTAAAAATGTGCTGTATTCATTCTTCAAGACCAATTCGAGTGCTTTCTTTAAGTTAGGAATAAAAATTAGCTTTGTTTCTTATTCGTCATTGTTATTTATTGTTATTTTTCTTTCATTTTTCAGTAGAATGTTTTCAGAAAATTATAAAAAGATGTTCGGATTATCCGAAATTTCGCATGCCTGGAGTTCGGATCCCCCGGGCTCACACGGTACAGTGGCAAACAAGCTGAAGGTAAAAATGTGCTGTATTCATTCTTAAAGACCAATTCGAGTACTTCCTTTAAGTTAGGAATAAAAATTAACTTTGTTTCTGATTCGTAATTGTCATTTTTCAGTAGAACGTTTTCAGAAAATTAATTGGTCTCACCTTGGTTTTTTTTGCCTCAGTTGTTGCATTCTGCGATTTTACAGCGGACAATTTTCAGAAAGAATACCAGCTTAAATATACAACTGTGTTCCATAAATTCAAAGAATACAGGTGAATAGTACGCCTTAACTGACTTAATAGTTTTTTCATGAAATAACTATGTATTCTACGAAAAAATGGAATTTTATATTTTGTGGGATAATCTTACCATAGAAGCCACGCGACGTTTCAAGTGCTTCGTTCTCCATCCCTTTATACATCTTTAAAGTGTCTCATGTTAATGCTTTTCGAGAAGAGTTCTTTATTAGCTGAAGATCTAATCTGCTTAAAGCTCACTGGTGATATTATCCCCTTTCTTTTGGAATTAAAAATAAACGAATTTAGTTTAAGCATATATGACGCAGTTAAATATGCCTCCCAGGTAAACTGTCAGGATCAGCAGTGACGATATTTTTCCAGGATTTTTTCCCAATTGACAGGATCGCTGGGGATTAAGAGGTCAGTTTTTGCAAAGCAGAACTGAATTGTTTCTGCTGAACAATCGCGTTGGCTTATTGCGTTTATGGGAAGTGCAAAATTATTTTTTTTACAAAGATTAGAAAAAGTGGCGCTGACTTTCTGAAAACTCGGCAGATTTATGTATTTTTTTAACATAATCCTCTTACAATTTTTCATATACAAAGTTCTAAATCGCTATCAGCTGGCAAAAAATAAAATAAACAAGGATAGGATTATTTCATTGTTTGGGAAGGTAAGATGAGATTTTTCACCTCAATCCTCTGATGTCTTATACACTGAAATGTTTCTTATTGGTTTCTTTTGACTTTTATTCATATGGAATTATTAGTTTTACTTCTCACGGAATATTTACACCTAGGATAATGATTTATTTTTTTCCCAATGTCATGTCTTAATTACAAGACAAACATTACTGTGATGTTTGTCTACTGTTGGCGATGGTTGTGAGAACGCTTGGCGCGACCTACCTCCTGCGGATGATTGCTTTTGTGAACATAAACACGTGTCAGTTGGATTTTGATCTCGTCAGGAAAAGGCGATATGTCTGGCTTGATTTTTCTTTCGTTATTGTTTTGAAAGAGCTCTGGCTTATCAGTGCGTCGTCTGCACTAAATTTTGAAGTGTCTTTCTAGTACTTTTTGTACGTTTAAATACAGATATTATTCTAAGATCTGCTGACATTATTTCAAAAGTGAGAAACATCACAATTACCGCTTATGTCACCCACATAATATCACGTAATCTTACTCTTAGTTGTTCATGTTCTTTTCTTCACTTTGAAAGATGAAACTGTATTACAAAATTAACCTGGCCATTTTGTATTTCAAGTGAGCATGAATTAATTTCATTCCGTTACAGATCTTATTTTTATTTTGAAAGCATTAGATTTTGTAATTGTTAGGCACAGGAAGCAAGTTCGCCAATATCACTTGTTAGTTTCGTAAAGTAGAGACAGGCAGCTCGAGTAACACTAGTTATGAAGAGCTGCTGGATAATGAGCTAAAAGCGTCCTGGCTTATTGCATGCAGTGGAATTTCTATGAGATAGAGCATTTTAGAAATGTCGAATCGTATAAGTTGAAAGAGAAATTTATTTAGACGACCACATTTAAGAACATATTTACAGATCACATTTCCATTTAACAAAGTTGATACTTGTCCTACATCTTATAGGTACAGTAGCAGCTTACATAGCACTGAAGTCTCTCCGAGGAGATAATGCTTTGAGGACCTACAGACCGTACGTCCTTTCTTTCCCTCTCTCTTAAATGACATAGCAGAGACAAGTATATATACTCTGCTAATAATCCGTAGATCTACATATCAGCTGTGGGAATCGAATAGACAACGTCATACGATTCCGAATAAATAGCTGCTAAATATGGATGTCAAGTGAAGTGAATAGCTCAAAGAAATGATGTAAAAATCTTAAAGAAAGAGTGCTTTGAACCTTAGAGTAAAGGTACGAGAGACAATTTAGAAAAAATGCAAGCTTCGTAGCTTAAAATGCATAATTTCTGAACAGTAATAGTAAATTTTGATCTTAATTACATTCTTTGTCATTACGCTATTGCGAACAGGATAATTAATCGTTACTTTGAATTATTATATTTTAGTTAGTATGCGTCAGTTAGTTCTTCATTAATGTTATTTCTAAATTCTCTTCTATGATATTTATGTTAGTGTGCATCTCCTGAGCCGACTTAGATGCGCCTTACACCCTTCTCGGCAAGCAAGACCGGCGAAAGTTAAATAAAATAATGATTGTATTTGGCAACGGTCTAATGTTAGGATTATATGGGGGACAATCAGTGTAAATCAGTTATTTCTGACAATAACTTTCGTGCCGCGACTTTACATTTTAAAATTTACAGTTGCCAAAGCATTCAAGTCATTGCCTTGGTGCTACAACAGCAGATGCCACTACAAGAATTGACATTTTAACATAATAATCAACGGCGGCTTTTCGCACAGGTGTTAAAGGTTCCAGCCACATGCCTTTAGACTCTGGAAGGCCTCAAAATCTATTCGATTCTCATCGTCAAGCCCAGTTTTGCCATTAGGCAACCCTAGACGACCTCCTATGGCCGACTGGAGGCATTTGCCGATCTTGCAAAACTGCTGTAGATTCTTTCGATTTCCGACGATCAGCTGTTCACGAGCCTAGTGAGAAGGTGAAAACGTCATTATCTCCATAACAGTTTTGCCCGAGCTTCACTCGTGCATCTAATTTTGTCGTTTATAGATATTATAACTCTGCAGCCCACAAAATAAAGACCGGTAAGCCTTTAACATCTGAAGTGTTCCATGGGCAAGTAGTTCAATTAATACGACAATGCATTCCCTAAACAGAACAGGGTCATCCAATTGGATAGTACAAAAAATCTGCCCTGTTATGGGGTTAACATCATTGTGTAAAGAGTTTATAATAAAATATTCCCACGAAGCTGCTATTTCATGACCTAATTGAACTAACTAATTATCTTGGGTAGCAACGATTAAAGGAGGTTCTTTTAACCACTTAACAGCTTCTTTTTTTGCCATATTGTGTCCAAAAATAAGCACATTTTTTATTCAAATTGATTTTATAAATTCAAATCAGCAGTCGAAACAGTTACAAGTACTGATTTTATTAATTGTTGCTAATTTTTAATTGTAGGGGTAAAAAGGGCATTTTTACTTAAAGTTGAATTATATCCGATAAACATCTGAACTGAAAAATAACGAAAAAAGCTATAAAACCTGACCTAAAAATAGCTTTATTCTTGTTTTGATATCCAACTTTGTTTAGAATAGTAGAGCCATGTACTAGAAACATTTCTAACTGAAGACCTGCCCGAGCGGAGTTCGGGCATATCGTGGAAGTCCCCTTTAGCAGTGCCCGAGCGGCGTTCGGGCAAATCAGGG